>JASSRZ010000080.1:16835086-16888870 GCA_032164315.1 Malacoctenus gilli
CACACACACACACACACACACACACACACACACACACACACACACACACACACACACACACACACACACGTACACGCGACCAGATGGAGATGGACATGACAGCCGACACTTATCTCCCACCCCCACATCAAATGAAAAGGTAGCATGAGCCACCAGGGATGAGGTGGATGCTGAGAGGGGGGAAGGGGGGGGGTGCAAAATGAGATTTTCCTTTTCACAACACTCGCTTCAGATGGAGTCATGTGTAAACTCTGTGTCTTGTAGGATGATGCGCGAGCGTCAACCCCCCCTCCCCCCCGGCAGTTCGTCACATCAATCACACCTTCTAAGGGTGATGTGAACAGGGTCACGCTGCACCACCGGCAGCCTTGCCGCTCTGGTGAAATGACAAAACATTGCTAAGCAACTCCAGCGTTTTGCTGAGCGTTTCAGGAGCCGCAGGAGGAAAAGAAAGGAACTGTAATTTTCAGAGCTGGAAGAGCGAGAAAAATACTTTTGATTATTCTGAAGTGGAACATGCACGTTCCTGGCGATAGAGAGCAGCTCTACAAACGACTGCAGTTTGAAAATGACTGGTGGGCTTCAGAACTGAAATTGCCGTCATTGTGCGACGCACATAAATTGAACCAGCACATAAACCTGCAAACGTATCTGAGAGACCACAGTTTTATGGCGACAATTTCTTCAGATGATTTTGACTGTTGAAGAAATGAACAAATTTCACATCAGGACACAAAAGGTTGCTTTACAAAGGCCACACGCTGAGTGAGGAGGCAGGTCAAGGCTTTTGTTCAGTAACATAGAAATTCATCCTCAATGTAGAATAAAAACTGTTTTAATCAATAAATCCTGACGCCAGTGTAATTTAACTTTATTCAAGCTGTCATTACTGTGATTGTGGGGCATCAAAAATCCAGTGTTGACCCGAAGCCAGCATTTTGCATGTTAAAATTCCTGTTTGATTGAAGTTACAATAAATCTAAGTTGTTTGACCTTTACTGAATAAATCAGTCAAGCTGCCCTTTTTGCAGAATTTATCCAGATAGAATATAAAGGCCTTATTACTGAGATTGACATTTGCATCAACACTGAGCAAAGAGTAAGGAGGTATCGTTTCAGATATGATTGATTGAGTGAATTATTCCCTGTGTTATTACCCTCCATCCCACCAAATTGCCTGTTTATCCTTTTAACCGACAAACAAAACAAGCCAAACAGCCAAACAAACAAAAAGGTTGAACACATAACCTCCTTGATGGAGGTGATAAAGGTTTGCTGGAAGCCTCAGCAAAGATAACGCAGCATGAGAAGCACGAGACTGCGGCGTCGTCCCGGATCGCCGGGCGGCTTTGAAGCTTCGTTGATCCGTCCTATCGAGGCGCGAGGCGGTAAAGGTGGAGCACAATAGATTCATTCAGAGTTTGGAGCAGACGGCTGAGCACAGACAGTGAATACTAATGCTGCTGAATCTTCCGAGGTACAAGCAGTCCTGCAATGTCACTGAGAGAAGACACACACTGAGTTTGCCTGAAAATGCCACCGTTTCCTCCGTTTTTTTGTAGCATTTTGCAGACACCTTTAAATACTTTTACCTCCTATTGCTGAATTCTTACATATTTTTGTCTTAAGAATTCGGTTGTGGAAAGATCAAACGCTGGAGCACAGTTGATCTGAACAATCAGAAACTTCAAAGTGTCCTTTTAAGCTTCTTCTTTATATTCTTCTTTCATGCAAAGGCTCAACACATCCTTTCACATTTCCTCTTAAAAGATAAGACAGCGCTTTGCTCTGAACACAACAGTTGTAATTGAATGTGAGTCTTACACACAGGCACCCGAACCATAACTGCAAATTTCAGCAGAAGCGGAAAGAAATTGCTGCATCCACTTCTCAGTGAAAAACGATTTCTATCTTCCTCACAGCTCATCACCATTAAACCATTGTTCTGCTGTCTGCGGTCTACAACATACAACTATTTATCACTGAATTATCTCCAGTTCTCTAAACAACTCTCCCGTCTCTTTCTACTTTGAGATGAAACTCCCAGCTGCCATCGTGTCTCTTTCACAGTGTTGTTTCTTGTCACTATTTAAAGGCTTTCAAAGCATCTAAAACTGGCACAGAGTGTAAACAAACGAGTAAGATGCAGCACGAAGCAAGCGCACGCCGGCTGCGGCGCTCAGCGTTAAAAGCAAATATATCAGTTTAAAATATGTTTCGCTGAGTCTCTAATCGACTTCGAGGGTTCTCTGAGGCTGAAAATTCATGAGGCACCACACGGGCTGTTTTCAGTCAACATTTCTCCTGAGGACATAATGAGATCTGAATGTCCACACTGATTACACAGCATTGCATGTCATGAATCACATAATCCTCTAACAGGAAGGGCCTTCAAAGCAGGAGGGTCAGAGGTGGCGTGCAATCAAGTGTAGGCATTTGCTGTGCATCTATTCCCATTAGAGGCTGCAGCTGACACCTGACACTCAGTTTCCAGCCTTCAAACCTGCACGTATAATAATGTATTTCCCATATGATGAAATCGAAGGGTTTCCCACGTACTCCGAGTCCAGTGGGAGCCAACAAAAACAAGCAACAAGCAAAAACAAACAAAGAACACGAAACTCTCGTTTTAATGGCGTTTAACACATCAGGGTGCAGCGAAAGCAGCGAAAGCAATAAAAACAGGAATATAACAACACAGCGGAAGCAACGAAACTACAAGACTGTGAAACGTGACTCTCTGCAAAGAATTGTAACAGTGTGAAACCTAATTTATGGCTCTGTGTTGAGGGATTAGACACGTAGCTTTGGAGCCTCGGTGCTCTGACTTCATAACAGGGTGCAGAGATAATTCACTGGAATCCACCTCGGCTGAGACTTTAAGCTCTTTGTTGTTTTTGCGACAAGGTTGTGAAGCTGGTTAACGACATCGGGGCATCAGTGTGGAACTTTAGGCCTCGGGTCCTTTTGTTTATGAGGGATGTGATCTAGAGTCCTTCTGTGGGCTCCAAAGTCGTATAAGACCATCCAAGAAGACGGCAACCAGCGGTGCGCAACAAGATCGAATCACATTACTGTACGGTGGCACTCGTGCTGCTGCGTGGTCACATTTTTTGACGCGGTGCTAAAGTTCCACTTCACCATCCGTCCACACTGAAATATCAATTACGTCCGCACCAAATGTCAATTCTGCTATTTCCTCTTTTTCTTCTTTGTGTGTGTTTTCATGGAGAGCTTTTTGTGCACATGCACCACCTACAGGCCAGGATTATGTACTGCATTTTGGAAATGGCTATGTTTGTGTCCTTCAAAGAGGCATGTAGTTTTCCTGGAGAATCGTAATGAAACTAAAACAGGATTTTATTTGTTTGCAGGAAATCTTTTGTTCTTGGATTTGACTCAACAACTTTGTCGCTCTCTGGAGCCAAAATCTGAGCTGCAAACTCTCCTGCTTCAGTTGACATCAGGTCTCTAAAAGAAACCAAGTGGCGACAGCTGCTGTTTTTTTTGTAATCATTTACCTGCATAAATCTTTTTGTTACGTAAGTGCAGAGGCAGAAGCAGCCCACACAGGAGCACAGAGTCAGAAGAACAATGTGAAGCTGCTGTTTGAAATGCAATCAAAGGATGACGCAGCTCCGGCAGTGTGCGACATGTCAGCCTCCGCTTCTCTCCCCGAGCGCTCGAGGAGCGAACCGACAGAGCGCCGTGTGCCAACACCTCTTCTCACCTGAACTGGCATGGCCCACAAGTTAGGACAGAGGAAGAAGAACCACATCAGCTGGTTGGTATCTATGGCAACCAGGTTGCAGATCTGAGCCACCGTCAGCTCGCCCATGGACATGTTGGAGGTGCACAGACGCATGATCTTGTTGTAGATTTTTGTCTGAACAGAAAACAAAAAAGAGAATCAGGCAAATGAATGAATACAACTTGAAGGTGACGAATAACCAAACATACGATTAAATAATATAAATGACAACATAAGAACGAAGATGATATAGATCATATGAGGAAAGTATCAGTTTATATGGTCTATAAAAGTGTGTTTTAATCTGCAGTGTGATTGAAGCAGCACAGTGTGCAAGAAGAGGTCAGATCCTTCAAAACAAACAATAAAAACATAATTATCTTTAACAATGCAAAGAAAATCTGACATAATTCGGTTTAATTGCACACTAGGTGTACCTGTATGGCCCCTCGCAGGTTGATGCCTGTTTCAATGGCCACATAATATGAGGCCTGGAGGAAGGTCCTTTGCAGCAGCAGGGCGAAGAAGAGCAGCACGGCCAACACGTACGCATTCTCCAGAAACTCCTTGGAGGAGATGAAATAGATACCAAGCAGCCTCATCTGTGAACACAGGCAGGCAGGCAGGCAGGCGGGGGAAGGGAGGGAGGTGGGGGTGGGGGAGAGAAAAAAAATGACTGGCTTATCATTGTTAGTCAGAAAATGGGGTCGATAACCCGCTGAACCCGCTAAGATTTGATTTGACTTGGAGAGTTTCTGTCGATGAATTCAAATGCTGTCTCGCTTGGTCTCACTGCTCATTGTTTCAGAGTCTGAGCGTCCCCAGCCTTCATTGGCAATGCATTGTTTCCATGGGGTTTCACATTGTCAGTGAGAATCAATTAGAGTAAAAATGAAGTGGAGCGTTCAACTGATGCGCTGGCATGAAACCAGCAGCGAGTAAGGAGTCGCTGGAGTGGAGGGAAACTCGATCTCCCTCAAGAAATAATTGACTCGGTATCAGGTGGGAGCTCATTGTGAGGGATCACAAACTGTTGTCTCAAAATGAGTCACAACGAATCTTCTAAATCAACTGCTTTCTCTCACACCTGCGTTTTTCTCTCTGGTCAACAGAAACAATCCTCCAGCAGAATCAAAATGGCACTTTGTTTCAAGACGTCCTAATTTTACACCCTCACATCGTTTCCATCTGAACTGCGTCACTGTTTGGAAGATTCATTGCGAGCGCCTCACGATTCTTTGATCCGTAGGCAGATTAAGCTCTGGTCTTTGACTGCATCACTTGGACGTGACTTCCAAACAAATGAATGAAGAGTTTTTATAGGAGGAGGCCAGAGTGTCTGTGTGAGTGTGTGCGAGCGTATGTATGTGCGTTTCTGCGTGTGGCCTGTGTGGAATCTAAGAAAGCCAGACAGCTCCAGCAATAATAAGTGTCATAAATATTTGATGAGGCCTAAATTAGAGCTTCACCAGGCAGGTGTACTGGAGTTAGATGGCCCCATAAATGTCGCACCAAAACTGTAAAATGTGACCTTGAAGAGATAAAATGAATCCACGTGACACTTCGGTTGCGTCCAAGGCTTGAATTTCCATGTCAATGTTACTTGATCATCCTGTAAATGCATAAATGTTTATTATTTCTTCTGCGTTCAACCCTGAATTCAAGATCCGCAGATGCTTTTTCGCTTTTAAGGCCTTCACTGGTGAAAGGATGAAAGAAGGGGTGACGCTGAAAGGGCATGTTTGATTATGAGCTTGTAGATAAAAAAAGAATGACCAGTTAATTCGCCAAATCACAACAAATCATTCTGCTGTTCTGCATGTTTGTCCAGTGTCAAGAGTTTATTCCTCTAGATTGTAACGTTTTTAAATGACTTTCTTCAGAGATAAAATGTACTTGGGTGGAAAAACCCACAGCAGATTTGATCTGCCTTTGTTTGGCCTTTGGGTGTCTCACCGGTTGCTGAATGGTGCGATTGTCTTTGCTGATGTGGTGGACGATGCCGGAGATGCAGAGCGGCCCGGCGAAGCCCAGCAGGTCGGCCAGGAAGCGAAAGGTGATGCTGAGGATGAGGGGTCTGCCGAAGGCTTTCCTCAAGGCCCGCCAGATCCACTTGGGGCCCTGGGGTGCCGTGCCCTGAGGCCTCTGAGCAGAGATAAACGGGAGGAGGGTCAGCGGGGGGAGGGGGGGGCATCAGCAAAGTGAAATGAGCCACACTGATGTTTGGAGCCTGCTGATCTGAGGGAGATGCAGAAAACAATTTTGATCTTCTCATCCTGTTTGGATGAATAGAAGTCCAGATTAGACTCATTAGTCTTCATCAAGCAATGAGACATTTACAATATTCAATAGCTCTAATAGCTGTTTGTGAGGATAGGAGTAAATTGGACGAGCATGTCTGTGGAGAACAGAGTCGCAGCACTCTGCAGCTGTCAACTGGCAGCACGACAGAAAGGCAAAGAGAAACTAGGTTAGACTATAAAAGTCTCCTCATACAGCAACAACGTATTAACTGCTTGATCAGGAAGCTGAATCAACACCATCAACTCGCACGAGTCAGTTCCCCAGTGCCACAGAAACCTTCGAAATGAGGTCAGGTTCGGAGCTCCCATCACCCACTCTGCTGCGGGTGCTGATGTGGTGATTAACCACAAATTTCACAGTGCGAGTTGAGCCTGTCGACATGTTGAACTGCTCGGATAGTGAAGATGCTGCTTGAACGCCAAACAGCAAATAGAAACAAATCCTGATGTGAGAAAGAAAAACTGAAGCGGCGATTGTTAAATCAGATTCATCAATGAGGTTCGAGGTAAATAAAATTCCCAAGGACGACGACAGCTTGTTCGAGGGAGCTAGTGAGCAGTGATCAGAGGGAAACATCTGGCCTGTCACGGTGCAATAAACAGTCCCACAGCGTTCTCAGCGTGTGCGTCTGAGCCGGCTGACTCATTCTCAGCACTGTGAGAACAGACGTGACCATCGTCATGTGTCTCTCCATCTGAGCCCGCGTCGGACATCATGTGTCACTGCGAGCATCACACGAGCGCACACAAACACACGAACCCTTTCTCGCTACCTTGGGTTCAAACCGCTACCAGGGAGGAGGTTTTCATTCTCACACACTGCCGAGTGGAACTCGCTTCCCATGAAGTGCAGTGCTTTCACCCCCGCAGGGGTCGGGATGTCGCCTCGTTCACAGTCGAATGGGAATGACCCGCCGCCTCCGGGTCCTCCTCCGAATGCCCCGCCGCCGCCGCCGCCACCACCACCCATCCCCTTCGCTCCGCAGGGATCCGTCTGTCTCTCTAATCCCTCGCTCCTGCAGGAAGGAAGTGGGGTTGCGTTCACACCGGACGCACACGCAGCAGTGACGAATCTGTGCGACCTTCCAAACACTGGAAAACGACGACCCTGAAGAAGAGGCCCTTCACCTCGGACCGCTGACACGTGCACCAAAAGTGAGAGAGGGGACGGCAAAAGTAATGAGGGGACATCCTCAGTTTGAACTGCAGCAACTGAGAGTCAGAAAGAGGATCATGTGAAAGAATAAAGGAGACGTGAAGTCTTGACCCAGCTTTGCATCAATAAAGAACTGCAATGCAAAAAGGTGGCACTGGGAAGGGGATATATTCAACTATTTAGACTTTGGGACATTTTATGACAACGAAATGACAGAAGGACGAGACATGGCAACCACTTGACAGATGTTCTTGTCCAAACGGACTTGCCTCCAAAGGAAACCCACAAAATCACAAAGTAGCCATCCATAAAACCAAAACAGAAAGCCAGCCAGAAACTTCGGTCCATATAAGGCAACACAATGACGTCACTGTGTCCGTTTGTTTTGGCACATTTACAAAAATAAATGGGGAAAATACCCAGAAGGCCGAAGAATCCCTCCAATGATGCAACTTAATATAACACCGCTCCGTCTCTTGCAAACATAAGGGACCATGAAGGTCAATCAGTATCAAAAGAGCGTCGAAAAGGAAATCAAACGAAGGAAATCGGATATTAGGGGGGTTTTCTGATAAATAAGAAAAGTGCTCAGCAGCAACAGAAAGAATGCATGTGTATACAGTGCGTGCATTTGTGGCAGTACAACATTTCAGTGTTTACACAACATAAAGTAATCAAACTATGACGTCTGACTGAAGTTTACTGGTCCCACTTCAACCGAGGCCGAATCATCACGCGAGGATGATCAACTCTGTTTTACGAGAGCAACTCTTAAAAAAGGAAGCAAGGATTCCCAGATCACTCCATCACATGACGGACTGACGTCGACAAACAGACGACTCTGAAACATTAAAAAAGAAAAACTACACAGGAGGTTTTTGAACAATTTAGCTTTAAAGAACGCTGAGATAAAGCAGAATGAAGGCCATAAGGAGCTGGACGGGCGTCGCCCTGAGCCCTTATGTAAATACTTAAAACCTTATTTGTGTGTCTGAGTGGACGATCCAAGTTGATCCCTTGATGATAATCATCAAATCCAAAATGAGGCCGCAGTTTTCGGCTCTTTTCTAATCTGGTTTGCCCGAGTACGCTTGATGAAAATAACCCCCCCAGGACTGTTAATAGGCAAACACTTGCTGGAGAGGGGAAAGGATTCAGGATTATCACAAACTCCTGTTTCACTTGACTTAGTTTAAAGTGTTTCTTAGTTTTTACATCTGCACAACATTACAGATGATTATTTAAACAGCTACATTTACACCAGGAGGAAAGAGACATTTCAGATTCGTATCAAATAATCATTACGGTAGGAAAAAAGAGAAAAAATCAAACAAACAAAACCTAAGCTTGGTTAATTCTCGGATACAATGTGTTTCACATTGACAAACTCTCATAAAAATCTGCCACCAACCTTCTGCTCCTCGAAAGCCTTGCGCAGTTTTATGTAGTTGGTGAGCGCTCGCATAGCAATGGGCAGTTTGCCGATGACCTTGAGGTCGATGGGCCGGCGGTGAGCGGACGTGATGAAGGTATTCATCCACCAGTAGGTGGCTTTGGACAGCAGGTTGACGAACGGCTGCAGGAAACGCACGCCGAGGTCCTGCAGGTCTTCGGGGGGCTTCACCTCTGTTGGGTTGGCGAAACACACATAGCGCTGCAGGCAGAGAGGAGACGTCTGATTTGTCGCTGCGAGTGTTTGCAGCGCTCGCGGAGGCAAGATGAACCGCTGATTAGGCCCTCGACAAAACAGCAACATCAACTCATCTTTGCAGGTAATTATTACAATTTTGCACAGAATGCTTGAGAAAGCTACGGCATAATGAACATGTCGGTGGAGCATTCAATGATTACTCGGGCTAATTATAGCGGCTGTAGCATCAATTGTCTTGACTAATTGCAGGTTGTCTGACATCACTATGGCAATGACTGAAACTTTGCACAGCAGAACGGGAATTTTCAAACTTAAAACTGAAAGATTAGCGGCAAAAAGTGGATGCTGTCGAAAAGTTACTTCGTAATTACTCTAAAGGCAGCAGTTTTTACAGTTTTTGAAAACGCTGATGGCAGACGGCTCACACCAGAACACCTCCGTACATTTTACTATTTGTGGAACAAACCTGAGGATACGTGAGCATCTATCTTTTACAAATTCATGCTCATCTTCTCAACAATTAGAGGTCATTTGTGATGATGGCGGTGAATCAGACTCCAGCCATTAGTGGATTATTAAGGTGCTTTAAAACAGGTAATCACTTGATTGAAATCTGTATCAGATATAATTGCTTCTGATAATGATACAAGGACATTCAGTTCCTTATTTCTGACGTGCACAAAAACAACTTGAGCTGCAGCGGGCTGGCTGCAGGGCATGCTGGGAAAATCACTTGCTCTGCAGCTCACCCAGGGGAGCTGGATCAAGTAACAGATGTGCACTCAGAGCAGAGGTTAACAAAGGAAAACACACTCCGAACTGTGGCGAGGAAAAGACAGGAGTATAAACTGATATGTTCAGTTCAGTGAGGAGTGCATGTTCTCGCTGAGTCTTTGGGTCCTTCGGCTCCCTCCCACAAGCCAAAACCGGGCCTACTGAATTAATTAGTCCCTCTCATGTCAGCATGTGATTGTGTCTTTGCTTTGTTGTGTCTGTGACATACTGGCAACCTGTCCACAATCCTGCATTTTTACACAGTGGCAAAACTCATCAGCTGAAGCCCGAGAAAAAACGTCATTATTTTTAGGATCCAGTCAATCACATTTCAGTCAGTTGTTTGTTCACCTTTGAGCCACGCTCGATTTGGATCTCAGCCCGGACTGATGTGTCCTGAAGCTTAGAGGATGTGCCCCTTTATCTCAGAGTAATACACTTTTATTTTGGTATTCGAACTTGATCAAGATATTTTTTAGCTTGGCCTTTTGGTCAGAAAGTTTGGGTCTTGGTTCCGTCTGGGAGCTGGAGAGACAACATCTGTCTGGCAGGCAGTAATTTATAAAGCAGGTTTAACTTCTGCCACCGACAGGTCAGAGCTTCCATCTGTCTTGTGCTTATTGGCAGATCACCTGCAGAACTAACAGCCACTCAGCTGATGGGCCAGTTTGTCATGGGCAGGAAGCCGAACACCCACAAGTGACCAAGTATCCCGGCAAGCATGACAAGTAAAAAGGAGAAAAATGTACCCAAAGAAAAAACTCCTGCTGGTACGAGCTGAACATGTAGAAAGTTTTCTTTGTTGTTTTTTAGGTTGGTGTTTAAATGACAGTGCTACCAGCTGGATGAATGTTGTGCCTGTCACATGCACCGTTTTCATTTCAACCTTTTTTTCTACTGTAGTTTCCACAAATAGGCAGCAACACTGTATTCAATCTATTTTTAGGTCCACCGATCACACTGCAGCCACCAGGACTTCAGAGTAAAAGCACCAGCAATGGCTGAAGCTAAAAACAGGATGCGATCACAGGGCGACACATGTCTGCACACATGTGACAACAAGCACACAGACACACAGAGGGGGATGCACACTCACCCGGCCCAGGATCACATTGATCTCCACAGAGAGCAGCAGTCCATAGAGCAGCACCAGCAGTCCCGTGATGCAGTAGCGTAGCTGCCGGGGGCCGATGCCGTGCTCGGTGTACTTGGCAAACTTGATGGTCTTCATGATGAAGGCCAGCACCCAGTAGATGAGCAGGGCTGGAGAGATTCCGCAGGGATCAGAGGCGCAAATCACCAGACAAGACGAAAAAGAGATGAATAAGCTGACGGGCAGCTCTAATGAGGGAGTGACGGCACTGACGCAGACATCGCCATGTCAACGGTGTCGAATCGCTTCTGTCTGACACTGGATTAAGTGCGAGATCCCGACACATTTCGTGGGATAATCAAGTTTGGATTGATGCGAGCGTCATTTGATTTGGCGTTTCAGTCTGTTGGCTGAAACAACAATCCTCACGATATTTGCCTTGACACGTGCAATGTGTCTTATTCTTGCCTGGTTTCACTCCTCTTCCATCCTTTCCATTCTTCCATAAACTTAACAAGACCTTAGGAATGTGTTTATCAGAGATGTCAGGGTCAGCAGCTACTGTATAGACCAGCAAATAGCTGAATAGCAGGTCGAAGGAGAATCTCTCATCTTGTGTTCTTCCAGCAGGCTGTGAGTAACAGCAGAATGATGCATAAGCTGGCGATTGAGCTATTATGGAAACCGCAGCGCAAACATACACAAATTTCAATTTTCTTTTTATAATGAGAGGCCATCTATGACGTGACAGAAGCATCAGCATCAGCGGCAAAATTCAGCGCTTAAAAGATTAATTTCTGTCTGTCTGGCTGTGATATGCGGACCTCAAAGCCGGAGGCGGCTCGGTGACTTGATGGGAGCAAAGCATCGAGGGCTGCACGTGGATGAGTTACCAATGCATTAGAAGGAAAAGGGAAACCATGTCGATCCTGGGAGGACCACAGTGAAGTCCAAAGGACAAAGGTGAGGACAGATAATAAAGTACATCCTCAGTGGTATTATTAACTGAAAGGTGGATGGGAATGTTTAAAGATAAAAAAAACTGGCAATTTGATATCTGAAATTAATTTCCCAATTGAAAAGAGCCTTTTTAATACCCAGCAAGAGTGGGAACAATCCCACCCGATGATTTTCCCCTCAATCATATCTGAAGATAATGAAGCGTTCACGTGTGAATGGCTGCTCTGACCCGATTTTAATGTTTTATCATTGACGGGCTGCTGTGCCAGAGCTGATGTGCCGTCGTTTAAAGCGTTGATTAGGATCCTACAGCTTTACAGCCCGCCGACACAGGCGGTGGTCCCGCTACGCTCCATCCAATTTGGAAGTTGGAAAAACCTGACGTAGCGAGATGGCTCGGTGAAGTCACGCAGAGGCTCACAGCAACAATTACAAAGGAGAGGGTTTATAGCTGCAGCTCAGTTATTCCTGTTAAACGTTTCATCCCATGAAATAAAACAAAAAACAAAGATATGACGGGACAGTTATTGTACCTAAGAGTAGTTTGGGAAAGTTGGATGTCTCGATGTTGTGATAGTAGACAATAGAGGTGATGCCGGCCATGAAGGCCAGAGCTGCAGGCATGTAGAGGTGAAGATGGTGCGACTGGCTGAATCTGCAACAGAAAAAGCAAGAAGGACAAAAACAGTTTGATCAGAAACCCGATAACTTCTTATTTTAATCACGAAGTTCAAAGACTCCTTTGACTGAGATAAAGAAAGCTTTCCTCCTGTAAAAGTGCAAGCTTGTGAGGAAAACACTTGATCTTGTTTAAAATGAAGCCAACACACACAGAGACACTTGTCTTCACTTTCACACAGACATGAACAACCATGTCAGTTCACCACTGCAGTCAGCATTTCAAGAAAAAACCCAGCGGAGCGTTTAGCTGACATGGAGCTCCTCGTCACACTTCAATAACATTCACTCATCCATCCAGAGTGCACAAAACGGCAGATAAACAGTCATACCGAGTGTTCACTGAACACACGGACACACTACATTTGACATCAGCAGCGCGCAGAGCGTCCAGAGAAACCAAAAGGAAAACGGGAAACGGAGGAGTGAGCGAGGAGCCGCAGGAGACTGTCCAGCTGTGGCTTCCTGAGTCCTCTCATACGATTAACGTCTGACATCTACGCCCAAAGCAGGAAGGCGAATCACTTGTAGCAAAGATTAGTGAATTAGAGTATTTCAAGTATCATACATTAGATTTTGTGTCAGCAGTTCCTCCAAAACGAAATCTGATCTTTGCTTCTTGGAACAATCCATCTCCAACGAACACTTGATCAATTCCTGCATTTCTCATGGTTGTGTTCATGCAATTATTGCTCTGACGGCATTAATGTCCTTGTTGTTTTTCTCACCACAAAGCAGTGTAGCGAGTGTGTCAGCAGTGCAGAGCTCATCGACTTGTTTTCAACTGCCTGTGGTACACAAACACCAACATTTACCTCCTGATGGTTTAGTCTATAAAGCTGCGGGGTGACTGGCTGACTGTCTCAAAGGCTCCAGATTTGTTGGAGGTTTTATTATCGGAATAAAATTTGAATTTTGACACATAAAACATGTCATTTCTTTCTATTTACAGCTGTTATAATGTCAGATAAATATCTCTGGATGGATTAAGCTACAATTAAAGTTGTTTGGCAAACCAAAATATTGTTCATGGAAATGATAAAAAGGCTACTCTTCAGATTAGCCCCATAAAATCATATCCAGCACTGTTAGTGGGACAGTTTGAAGCAATGTAAACATAAAAACTCTTTACCTAAATTTGACCCTTTATCAGCTTCCAATCAGCAAAAAAACAACAGCATGAAATGATCAGGAAATGATGCTGCTTCATGCCCAGATTGAACTGAACTGAACAAATTTCACACGCAGACCAATGGAGGTGATGGCTGGTGAGGTGCTGATGGTAGGTAATTGCGTCCACCTGTCACAGCAGGTGAACGACAGTGTGTAATCAGATGCTAATGCTCCCTCAGCAGCTGCTTTTGGGTTGGATCTGTTTGGGAAAATTATCAGGTAGTTATGTAGGAAAAGTCCACCGAAAACATGCAGAGGTGACCAGTTTAGGCATAATCATGTAACCAGTGGAGAAGCGCAGCTGGTCCCTGCTGCAAAACACCGCAGTAAATCACGCCCGGGCTCTCAGTGGACCGAGCTTACCCATCGGAGACGATGCCCTCCGCGATCTCACAGACGAGGATGAAGAGCAGGATGAAGGTGAGGAGCCAGCGCAGGTTGTGTCCCGGAAAATGGAGCCAGGTGCTGTGGTGGATGTGGACCTTCGAACTCTGGCTTCCCCAACCTCAAAACGCAAAGAAGGAAAAAAGTCATTTCAGCAAAAAAAAGCAAGAAATATGTTGGGATCAAAAGATTAGTTTTAGTTGTGTTTATGTGAGTAAATACAAGTAAATCTCAGTGAAAACTCCTGAAAAGCTGCTCCCTGAACCTCCATCACAGAGAGCTCGCAGGCAGGCGGGGAAACTCATGGCAGGCAAGCCAGAGATGTGGCGGTCTGCCACACTTAACTTTCAGGAGTTCAGGAGAGTTATTATCGCTGTAATTACATCGCTCCAGTCCTGGCAGGCTGGGCGAGGAGAGCGTATCGATGGCGGCTGGCTGGAGACCTCATTACTGTGATCGCTGCCTCTTTGTCCTTCTCTCCTGGATCCCTCAACTGAACAGATGTTGAGCTCATTTCTGACTATAACATGACAATAATCAGATCATAAATGAGCAATTTACGTTGAGTCATAAATAAAACCTTCTGTGTGGATTAAAATGTAAATAAGACTGATTTTGGCACATTGATGGTTCTTCTCACTGAGAACTGTTGGCGTCTCATAGAGAGGCTGGCATGTAGCCTTCCTTTTCTACACTTCATTATTTTGTCAAACTGATTCATTAAATTTGCTCGGCTAGTGCTCGAATAACAACACTGCAACTAACTCAGAGAACTCAACAATAAACAACAAATAGAAAAGACACAAAAGCTCCTTCCAGGAAATTTCATCCAAATCCGTCAAGAAGCCTTTGAGGGATTCTGTTCACGGATAGACCAAACAACCACCTAACCAAACATAATAGAACTTTTCATGGTAGAGGGGTAGAGGGAGTTTCCCCTGGTCCCAGTGAATAAGATTCAATCTGAACTAAAGGTTCAACAGACATTTAAGGGGCTGATTGCTGCGTGATCCTCGATGCAGGTCAGCTTCATGAGCAGAGCCACCTGCTGCACAGCCACCATGCAGTTACAGGGAATATCAACAGACAAGGTGTTTTCTGGTGACCGAAGGTGAACAGAAAATCACTCACACCTCTGAGGTTTGTCTTCGAGTAGTTAATGGAAGCACTTCAGCTGAAGGCGACATGAGAGG
Organism: Malacoctenus gilli; assembly: GCA_032164315.1. Taxonomy (NCBI): domain Eukaryota; kingdom Metazoa; phylum Chordata; class Actinopteri; order Blenniiformes; family Labrisomidae; genus Malacoctenus; species Malacoctenus gilli. The sequence continues at coordinate 16,850,203 of JASSRZ010000080.1, forward strand.
GGAGTGAGAAATCCCTGCTGCTTACTGAGAGGTTAGAGACTATTGAGGGGCTCGGGCTGCTTTTTAGTGGGTGTTTGCTGTTTATCTCAATGAGACATTCATTAGTGTCAGTAGTTTGCTTTAGAAGATTTTAACTGAGGGATATTCAAATAAAAAAAATATGGTTTACTGCCTCCTATCTTGCCAGAAGCCACAAAAATTGTGCCTGAGTTCAGTGTAACTAATGTCAAAACCTAAAGTTCATTATAAAGCTACAAGTGAAAGAAATAACAATCAAAGACTATAAAGACTTTATTGATCTTTTACTTGTGTTCCTTGTTCCCTCACTTTCTCAAGCACAGCAAACAAAATTAACAAAGAGCCAACATCCACTGTGTGGGCTGAGAGAGTCGCTCTCTGAGGCTGAACACACACACGTACACACACACACGTACACACACACACGTACACACACACACACACACACACACACACACACACACACACACGACCAGAGGGAAATGGACGGACGGACAGACAGACAGACAGACGGACGGACAGACAGACAGACAGACAGACAGACAGACAGACAGACAGACAGACAGACAGACAGACAGACAGACAGACAGACAGACACAGACAGACCAAAGGGGTAATGTATCTCTTATCAATGTAATCGACTTCCTTTGTTAGGGAACTGTAGGTTCAATCATGATCAGAAGTCTTGTGGTGACCTAACAAAGTTAATAATTTACATCACAATGAATTTATTCATTCATTCATTCTTAATTCATTTCATGTATCTGTTGCTGTTGCTGGATAATGTAACCATGCAAACATATTTTGGTACTTAGTCATACCTGTGCCGCACACACCAGGATTAGAGGGCGGATCTCCAACGCCAAGAGCACATGTGACTGTAGCAGCAAAGTGTGTGCAGCGACGCAGAGCTGCTCTGTTACACACTGGCGGTGACACTAATCGAATGGCCAGCAGCCAGAAACAGGGAGCAAACGAGGTTCAACGTACCACGATCATCCATTTGCCCCTGTGCTTCCAGTTTTATCAGCAGACACTTTGTCTTCTAAGAAAAATCCTCCGACTCAAACATCAGAAAATGGCAAAAAAAAAAAACCCAACAAATCCCTGTTTTGTTTATCTTTTATAACAAAGCTCAACAACAATCTTCTCATCAGTTGCCGGTAACAGAAATGTGGCGATGCTCTTTGGTGAATAGTTAACTTCACAATTTCTGTGTCTCATGCAAAATTAGACAATCGTTCATTGATCACATGCAAAAGTAAACAAGCTGATGGAGGGTGAACTGAGAAGGGCAAATAGAGAACACGTTGGAGCTCATCAGTCCTGTGCTGACACATCATCTCAGCATGTGTTGTGCTGAGTGTGTGGTCCCCGCAGGAAACTGTAGTGTAAAAGGGGTCAAGGGATCTCATCTCCCGGCGAAAACTCACCGATGAAGAGGATGGGAAAGGTGATGAAGAGCAGGAAAACATGTGGGACCACATTGAGCGCGTCCAGGAAGCAGCCGTTGTTTAGGACTCCCCCATCCACATTGTAGGCCACCGAGTTGTTCTCGTTCCCACAGAACGCCAAGGACATGGTGGAACCGGGACTCTGCAGGGAACCGGTCGGAGGAGAAGGAGGCGGAGGAGGAGGAGGAGGAGGAGGAGGAGGAGGAGGAGGAGGGGGAGGACCAGAGACAAAGGCACGGCAGAGATATTTAAAAGGGGTGCTTTTCTCAGAGCATGTTTCCTTTGCAAAGACGACTGTGTCTCCAGTAGATCCTGGTATTTCCCAAAGAGTGTTGCCCGTCCCTGTTTCCTCTCCGATCCTGCTCCCAAATATGGGCTCCGGTGAGAGAGAGGACACGGAGGAAAGGAGGGAAAAAAAGTCAGGAGCAGTCACAGTCCAGTGAAGCAGCAGCTCCCTCTGCTCTCCGACAGTCTAAGCAGCTTTCCCGTCCATGCTGGTGAGAAACATCTGCATCCCGTTTGTCTGCAGTCTGCAGACATCCTCTAAGGCTGAAGCGTCACTTGCGCACAGGGCTGCACAGCTCCACTGGAATACATTCGGATATGCTCACACCGCTCACCAACACACACACACACTCACACACACACAAACACAGAGCTAGAGCACCGACGGCATTCTGCAGTCCTCCTGCTATTCCTGTCTCTTTGCGAAAGGGCTCAAAGTCGACCTTGGAAGACGAGAGCAGAGAGGGCAGAGTGTGCAGGCGAGCTGGAGGAATGAGAACAGAGACTCTAAAAGGTAGGAGGGAGAGGGCGGGAAGGGAAGGGAAAGAATGATGAGGAGCGAGCAGGAACGCTGAAAGGAGAGAGACAGGCGCTACAGCTGCTGGATGAGCGCCGCAAACGTCACACTGAAGTACGTGCGAAGCATGAGCAAGCGCTGAGACTCAATCCTAACGCCGTGTTTTGTGCAATTACATAAGTCTGCCCCCTCTTCGGTTTCTTACCGTTTTACATACGGGGCAAGATAAACAAGTGCGGCGGTGGAGTAACTGGGTTGCACACGTGAAGTTAAGTGGTATAAAATATTTAGGATCGCTCTGACAGATGCATTGTGCCGCCCGGTCCTGCAGGGAGAAATCCCCCACTGACAGGGACAGCTGACGTGTGCAAAAGGGATCAGCAGGAAACCCTCATGAGAGCCGATTTTGATAATCCACCTATCAAAAAAGGGCAGACAAATGGCCTTTTCTTTGGTGGCTAGAATAATGTATGTTTAATGTTTCAAGCTGACCTTTACATAATAACAATAAAAAAAGATAAGCTTAAATGTAATGAGCGTTTCCATAGACTTATCCCCTATCATGTGCATTGTGGCTCCACTGACAACATGAAATACAACATAACAGCATTAGCTACTGCTACGTGTTTGCATAACTTCAAAGAGAGAGTGCCAGAGAGTTCAACACAAAAGGCAAGAAAATGCAATTAATAAACAATAATTGAAAAGCAGCCGTTTGGTTCCCACACTGACAGACACAGAAGGTCTGAGAAAAAAGGGACCAAAAATGATGTCTCCACATGCTGTTAGTCAGTTTGAGCAAATATAAAACAAGAAGTTGCAGAAGTGGCTATTTGATTAAATCTGTCAGGAACAATAAATGACAAGAGAGGCGGACTAAAGTCTCAGACTGCTTGTAGAGATGCTGCCATATGTCTTCACAACAACTGGAGTCTGGCAATTCCTTGAAACGATGCCAACTTGCAGCGAGAGGAGTCAGCGGTGCTGTTTTTTTCAGGGAACAAATGTGTTCAGAGAGTATTTTGAAAACAACAGAAAATGCACAGCCTGGATGCTTGGAAAAGTTCGGTAGTTATTTTGGAAGCAGTGAAGTGTAGCATGATGCAGGGCCACCCGGCATAGCTTCACGGGAAGAAATGCCAATTGGTCGTTCATTTCAACACCCTCGATGAGACGTTTACAGCAACTGCTGCTCGCGTCTCTTTCGAAATACATCAGCGATTTAAATGAATAGTGGCACAACAATATACGAGGGGAACAGTGAGAGTAATTGAGACTGACTCATTCTGTGTCATGTGCGATTTATAGTTTGCTCTTGAATGTCCACACTGGGATCAATGCCAAATAAAAATACTTTTCCCATCACGCACTGGCTGCATTATTAGTCTTCCCTGCAGCTGGGACACTGGGTTAGACTAATGCTGTGCCCTACATCAGAGATTAGCTCCGACCATCACTGAATAGCCTGCAGAGTTCAAGCCTCGCTGTGCAGGAATAAAAGAGCCAGAACAGAGAAGAAGCAGCCACTTAAGAGACTTTGGAGAGTAGGAAGCTACGTAATCTCAAGCTTGGTCTGATGTCGTCCACAGGCTGACAGCTCAGATGAAGAGCAATGCATTCCTGAGAATCGTTGGATATCAGAAGTGTCCAGAAATAGAGACCATGCCTCTGTTATGTGGTCATAAACCCTCTTCTACAGAGAGATCCCAGCCGAGTATATCTGGCTGAGATTTGTGCTTTTGCCAAAGTGGTGCGGTGGTTCAGCCTGCGGTAGTAAAGTTGAGAGGGAAATAGGTCATGAATGAAACATGCATAATCATGTGGCATTAAGGTGAATCGAACACCCGTCCGTCTCCTTCACTGGCACACAAAGAAACATGAATGGGGGGTTGGGGCTCCTTGGAGATTGAAAAAAAAAATGGTCTCCATCTGGCTGTAACAGCTCTGCCGTGAAAACCAGCACACCCAGTTTTTCACACTCTCTCATTTTTTAACCCTCCCAAGAAATCCGAAGCAGAATCAATACAGAGGATACGGATCCGTTTACACGGGGGCGCAATGAGTGGATATGACCTAAAATGACTCTGAACAAAAGGCTTAATGGGCAGCTCTCAGTTAAACGAAAACAGTAAAGGTCTTCAGTGCATATGTGTTATTTATACGTGCATTTCATAAACAGAACACGTTGCCAAGAGGCAAGAGTGCATCTGCATACATTATAAATGCTTCCACAGCTGTACATCTAAACATTCACGCCGACAGGATCGATCAAAGGGAGCAGGTGACACCTCCTGCAGCACTTACCGGTTTGTACCGTGAAATCATGCTTTCAGCCTCGTTTCTCTGTCTTTACAAACTCTCTTCAGTTCTGTCACATCCGGTGTTTGGAGGGTAGAAACACAAGGAGGGAAAAATCTCCCAGTCTGCAGTCTCTCATGTGTTCAGAGTGCGGCCGACGTCTCGCTCTCCAACTCGGGTTTGACCACCCGACCGCAGGCGGCCGTTCACGGGTGGCGGCGGGGAGCTGTCCACGGTGCTGAACCCGGGTACCTCGGAGGAAGAGGAGGAGGAGGAAGAGGGGGTGGTGGTGGTGGTGGTGGAGGAGGAGGAGACGGAAGGTTGGAGGAGGAAGAGAAAGAAGGAGGAGGAGGCAGATCTTCCAGCTGAGGCCACCTTTGGACCCTGTCATGCACAGTGGGGGTCGCGGTCGCAGTCGGCCAGCCCGCTGAGCACCGCGCCGGTCGGAGCGACGCTGCAAACTCGCACGTATGCCACGAAAGATCCGGGAGAGGATGACAGCACAGAGCTGTTACATAAGAGTGAAGTGTGCTGCTGCTGCTGCCATGCAAAGCAACACACATGTAGCATCACATGTGCGGATGCACATTCGATGTTTCGGTACTTTGAGCTTGAATTTCACACTGAGAGCAGGTGACGCGCTCTTTCTCTCTCTTTCTCTGATCGCTAATCTACCCACGACCTATTTATCGACGGTGGGGATCATCCCAAACTAAATTATGAGCACACTCGGGACTCCCGCGTTCTTTCAATTTTGTCGGAGGAGCACGATTGCCCCCTGTGGACAATTAATTACAAAACAGTTTTGACTCAGTGTGGTCGACCTAAAATCGATGGAAAAGATGGAGAGAGTGGAAACAAAGGCTGTCAGCTCACCTCAATTGCCTTGAATCAGGGCAAACACTGTTCGTCCTGTTTAAAACATAAATATACAAAAGAGAACAGGATCATCTTGAATGAACTTCAATTTCAATAAAACGACTTTCAATAATTGAAACAGTTTTTCTGCATTAAACCTCTGATGTGTTGTGTCACAGCAGATTTAGCACCTTTTTACCCTTGTGGCTTTTTAATTGCTGTTTACATCTTGGTGCTGATGAATCTTCTGCATTTGTCCTCAGCTAATGACTGTTTGCACATTATTGTTGACAGAGGCTTTGTCTCCTTTGAGTTGTTTCCTCTGTGATGTCTGCTGCCTTTTTTTCCTTTTTATGTTTCCTTGTTGATTGTGTATAACTATTCTCGATTGTGGATCAGCTGGGGTTTTTTTTTTATTCACTGTGTTCATTTTTGCTTTTTATATGCATCCCATTATGTCACTCCTGTCACATTTGAACATATGCATCTTTTGTTGCCGAAAATTATCTTTATTAGTGTTTACATTTCTGTTTCCTTTGAATTTTATAGTGAAAAGGACTCAGTGAACTATTAAAGACCTTTAAACTGGAAAAAATGAGTAGCTACAAATCCGTCTCACAACTGACAAGAAATTATTGACACGCTCAGTAAATGTTATGACATATCTCATGGATCGTCTCGAGCTGCACTGGAAAGCTGAAAAGGAGGAAGGAGGGACCAACAACACAAAACTGAACCATATTTGCAGTCTGCAGAGTCATTTATTGAGATTCAGACAAGAGAATTGGAGCTGCTATCGATTACAGTTTTCTTGGTGTGACTCAGTCTCTGTGTTATCTGATGCTAAGAAGCGATGAGCATCCGAATGAGGTCACCCGATAAGAGGCCAGGACAAGGTGAAGAAGGTTACTGCCGATAACTAAATATTGACGGGACCACCATTTAAAAAAACACAGAGTGGGGAGCTAATTTTGAGTGCTGTTTTCCTGACAAAGAGAGATTAATCTCAAAAAGCAGCAAGACATTTAAACAAGACCAAACATGGTTGTTGGTTTACAAGTGGATCTGCGCTTTGATTAAAAAAAACAATCAAGTATCAAAATCTCCATAAGCAGTTTTCAGGTTTCTTGGCAGAAATGTTGATGAAATTAGAAGAATGTCCTGTAGGAGAAAAGAGAAAAATTAATCAGGAACATGTCAAACTGTTAGATCAACTTGGATTTTTTGAACAGGATCAAACACAACCAACTTAAAACTGCAGAGCTTTTTTCAAAACTGGACCGCATTTGAAAAAACGCATTTTCAATTTTTTGGTCTTCTGGAGTCAAACTGAACACAACACACATGCAGCAGAGCGACACAGCACAGGAAAATGATCAGGATTTGATCCGACAGGTTCAGATCTTTAAATTTGTTCCTTGTGTTTCCGCAGGTTTGCTGCAGAACCTTCTTCTCTCGCATAAACCTGAACAGCAAATCCTGATGCAAACCCCCGTGCCGGATCTCAGAACATGTTACAGTCCCGCGGCGCAACATCAATCAGAACAACTGCTGAAGGCTGGCAGGAGTCCTACGCTGCTTTTAAAAGTGGCCATGACCTGTCAACGTGCAACAATACCACAGAGGCCACCGAGGTATATACGCGTTTATTTATGGCTCACTGGGTCAGGACTTGGCAGATATACGGTGGCGCGGGGTTGCTGATCGCATTAGTCGCAAGTGTCTTCATCGAATAGCACGAGTGTGACGCTGCAGGGCTGCTCGGGGGCACAGAGTCAAATAGTCAAGAGGAAAGCAGGATGTTGTGTAAGAAGGATGGACTATATAAAGAGTGGGACTGTGGAAGTTTTGGTTGAGATGAGAAAAGCAAGGCAAGAAATAATTGGAGGACATATGGTCTGGACCTGCCTGATTCGATGGTGATTACCCTCACAAATATAGAATTTGTGGCCAGAGACTGTGACATGTCCTCAGGAGAAAACAAACAAATGAGAAAAAAAAAACACACAGCAAACATCCCCTCTGACGTGCAACAGAGACTACTGTGGATTACCGGGACGAGTGCGCGGTAGGAGGCTAGTGCTCGAGTAGGTAGCCGTGTCTGTAAAGTGTTGCACTGCCTTCAAACACCTTTCTGTTCACAGCGGGACTGACTGATGCTGACTTAGTGCTGCATACACATGCACACATACACACACACAACTTTAACATTTCAGTGAGTCATTAGAAATTGCACCCGAAAAGTGAATGAGGAAAAAAAGACCCCTACACTTCGTCTTCGTACTCCTTTGGCGGAGACACAGCGATCACGACATCGATCCAATCCTGGAGGGAGAAACATTTTAATTTGTGAGCGACTGAATCTATAAAGCGCATGAAGTCAAGCAGCCACAACACAGATGAGGGGGGTTTTTTTCTTTTCATTTCAGGTGTGACTCATACCCCTCCGCTGTTCCAAGCTCGAGCCAGAGAGTTCTGCCCCTCGCTCAGGGTCGCATCTATCAGGATCTTTCCATTCACGGCCATGAGTTCATCTCCAGGAACAACCCCGCCTACAAACACATGCATCCAGACAACACAAGGTCATTATAAAAACCAGGAACCATCGCAACACAAGTGTCACTACAAGCACACCACAAATGATGCTGCACCTCTTGGCACAAACTGATGATAAACAACACATAAAGAAACTGAAACACTAGCTGAAACTGTAGCTGTAAACTCAGTGTGAAAAGGGGAACATTTCAAACCTGCTTAAAAACAGAGAGTTTTGTATCCAGCCATCAACAGAACTTTGTTTAAGAAATAAAAATATGCGTCTTGTGCAGAGTCTCACTCAAAAAAGAGAATTTTCTGTGCTGCACAGTAAAACATGAGTTAAAGCATGTCTTAAAAGAAGCTTTAGGATGTTGGGCTTCATCAAAACTTGGTTTTCAAAACTGAAAGGTGAGCCCACCGTGTCGATCAGCGGCTCCGCCCTCATACACGGCAGATATCACCAGCTTCCCCAGAGGCGAGTCAGCGCCTCCCTCCAGAGCCACGTCCAGCTGTCCGGTCTGAAGGAGCAACAAACAAAAAACATCATCAGTCTTCTGGAGCAAAGATATGCAGGGTTGTTGTTTTGTTTAGGTATCACTGAGCTATCCTTCCCATCAAACCTGTCGCCTCAGGGAAATTAGTGTTCACCTTTTTAATCCTCAAAAGTCGGACATCTCGGCCGGCGATCTGCTCCGAGGAGAGCTGAGAAGAGAGTGAGGATTCACAATGGAAAGTACAAATAACAGGGGTGTTCTGCACTGCACAAACATGTCTTTGTTTCTGTTTTAGCTGTCACTCAGGTTTTTAAATTGCTGCCTTGCTCACTGAACCACTCATACGATACCATAGAGTAGGGATCAAAATCCTCCACATATTTCTGAAACCCCTGAAAGAAAGCAACAGTGAAATTCATTAAAAAAAATGACAAACAGCAAAGTAACAAGCACTGTGTGGGTCAGGTCACCACATAAAGCCAGTTTTCCTTTGACAGTCAGCCCTGTTACTGGTTTAATTCCACCTCGGACGGAACGACCCAATGGAGACGCTCGGAGTCATTAATCCAAAATGCACAGTGGCTTTTAAAGCCCCACACCTCAGTTTAATAGACAATAATTCACCTCACTCAGAAAAAGATCACCTCTCATCATTCCCACTGAAAATGACCGCCACTTAAATCAAACGGGAAGAGGAAGGAAAGAGAACAATTCTCACAGAGACAAAACAGACGTCACAATTATTAAGCTACGATGACTCACAGGGGCCATTTTTTTCTCTCCTGCAGAGTAAACACACATTAATCTCAGTTAATTTTCCTCGCCTTACACAGACTCTCTGGGTCAGACATAAAAAATGAACCGGTTTGTAATGTATGCTTTTATTTGCAGTGCAGGGAGCAACAATAAAGTCATCCTTTATTTCATCATCAATTCTGCCTTTTCTCCCAATGCTGACAAGGGCTGCTGGAGCAGGTCCAGGCAGAAACTGGGTGAAGCTTCAATCCCCCCTGGACAGGTGCATCACACACACGCGCACACACTCATTCCTGTGAACAACTTAGAGTCACCAAATGACTTGTTTTTTGAACTGTGGAAGAGAACCGAAGCACCACAACGAAAGAAAGAACATATAATCACCTTTTTTCAGCCTGACCTACACATACGAGGAGCAATGGGCTGCAGTCGTGCAGGAAAAGAGGTTTAGGAAGTGTGTTTAAGGGCCTATAGGGGTGTTGATGAAGGTGGGGACAAGCTGGGCTTTTCTGTTCAATACAGGAATGAGATTTAGAGCAACGCATCGTAGCGAACCAGAATTATCATTCAACGACTAACGCACGATCTCATGAAACAGATATTTTACTGGCTCAAATCCTTCTCCAGTGTGATGCTCTGCACTAACACGTGCAGACAGACAAGCCATCATTTAGCCCCTATCAGACCACTGGCGGTGCACAAACTATCCATTGCCAGTTGAAGAAAATCAAAACTAATCACAGCTGAAACCGCATGACATGCATTCTCACACTGTTCACTGCCACAACAGTCTGCACCGATCGATACCAGCGCAGCCATGCATGATCCGCACCACTGGATCAAAAGCTGCCAGTGAGGGGAGGTGATAAAAAAAGGAAAGACTCACTGAAACTGGACGTGTGAATAGAAGCACACAAAAAGGAAAGAACAGAGCGAAAGCACTCAAGAGTAATAACAGAGCAAGAAAAAGTGGATTACTTGTGGTTTGTTGTTTGATTTAAAAGACGAGTTGAAAGGCACCATTCGTTTGAGCATTTCTGGTGGCTGAAACACAAAACCAGACGACGGCTTTACGACATTTACCAAATGCAATCAAATTTCCTTTTAAGCTCCAAGCCATCTTAAATTCAGCTTGTTCAAGGTCTTTAAATGACTTTTTGCTGACGATAAAAGAACAAAACTGGTACTGAGTTCATCTTTCTTCAGTTCAGTGATCCAATTCCTGAGCTAAACACAGCCAGATTATTCAAAGATGAATGTTTGGTCTCACAACATGTGGCGCATCACGGTGAGAATTCCCCGCACAAACAAGATACAGTTTTATCACTCGAATTTTGTCAACAACGACCATTTTTCAGGGTCAGCTTGAATAAAAAAGTCCCCCAGGAAAAAAAGTATTGCAAAACAGCGACACCAACATCAAGCACAGCTGTAAGTCACAGCCAGCCTGTTCGCCAGCTCCTGTGTTCATACAAAGTGAATGAGTTATGAAGGCTCCCGCTGCAGCTACAACCAATAAACTCGCTTTCACTGTGGGTTTTTTTGCATCCAGCAGCAGAGACAGATGTGTGTTTCTGTGCTGGGTGAGCAGGTGTGAATCTGTCTTCTGTGAGGCAAAAAGAAATTTAAAGAGAGGGTCGCTCAGCTGATTCGTTGGGAGGTGAATGCAGCCTGAGAAATAAATAATCCCAGCTGTTTCATTACAGATTCTGTCAGGATGGAGAACTGGTTGTCACAAGTTACCGAGACTCCAAAACAAGGCGGAGATTAATCCCACAGCCAGCTGATGGGCTTGTTATGCCACACGCCTGGTTGCTTTATGACTCTATTAAGCTGGATCCAGATTCTGGGCCAGGGGGCAGAGGATTGCATGGCGCTCAGTTTCATACCAGGCCATCCGAGCGGAGCGCAGGTCTGTGCGGGTCCGGTCGGGGGGTGTGCGACTGGGGCAGCATGACCGGCTTGGACATGACGGGGACCATCTGACGCCTCTGGTTCGGAGGACTGGGAGCGAGTTGCTGTTGTTGGGAAAAATCAAGTTTCCAACAGCAGCAGCCGAGCAGACGTTTAAAGTTTAACACCAGTCAAGTCAGGAAGACAAAACTGCTTGGTTAAAAATATAAAACATCACAGCAAACCCAGAGATGTTTCGATTCAGGCCGCGACTCACCAGCGGACTGCTGGAATTGGAAAGACGACTGATGTGGGAGGTATTTCTCATCACCTGCACCGCAGCAACACACAATGAATATTTTAGGTCCCCTGGTGCCCACAAAGCAGCGAGAACATCAGTCCAACACACACCGAAACCCACTGTCAGTTCCTCAGACATCACAGCAGAACAAAGCAGCTGCTGCACAAACATCACCACGTGCACAAATGGGATCAATTTGTGAGCGCCTCCTGAAAACCTAAGATGCTGCTTTTATAATTGGATGTACTATAAAAACCAACCATGCAACAACACAGTCTAACAAGCCAAAGGGCCATGAACAACTGACCCTCACGGCCGGTCCTGCTCACACTTCCTCCATGCATTAAACATCAGGAACAACATGAATTAAACACACCATGCACGAAAACGTGTGCTAAAGAGAAGTGAATCATGTTGATGAAAAACTGCTTCACACAATCAACACAAAGAAAATGAGAATAAACAGCATCTCATTTCCCACATGAGGGGCGCCTGACCTTTGGACTGGAGGGGTAGGACATCTCACTGGTGTTAGATGAATAAATGCCTCCCCTGGGGAGGTATCCGCCTGCCTCCCACTCGCTCCTGTGCTCGGGGGGACTGGGAGGATGTTGGAGGTGATGGTGGGCATGCTGGCGGTATCCACTCAGGGTGCCCAACCGCTCGTCTGAGTGCTGTGGGGGCGGGGGCGGAGGGGGAGGCGGGGGAGGAGGTGGAGGAGGGGGAGGTGGCGGTGGGGGCCGCGGCGCGGGCTGAGGGGACGACGGAGGCCTCGCCGACTGAGAGTGAGGAGGGTGATGGGAGGAAGGTGGGCGAGGGGGTTGGGAAGGGTGCGGCTGCGCGTGAGGCCTGCGCCCCCTGTTGGTCATCGTAGACGTGGTCGAGGGCGGTTTCCTCGTACCGGGTGGGGAAGGAGGCCGCCGCTGTGGGGACACTCGAGAGGATGGAGGGGAGTAGTTGGGGATGGTGGGATTCAGCTTGGGGGAGGGCGGAGGGAGCGGTAAAGGAGGGGGCGGCTGGCTGGTGCTGGGCTGGGTGGGGGCTAATCTTTTCAGGGGGCCCCGCAGACTCTGATCCACCTCGTCCAGGTTGATGTCATCCAGATCAGTGGTGGCCAGATGCAGGCCGCCAGGGAAACGCTTGACCTTTGGCTCAGACGCGGGCGAGCGCGGCGGGGATAGCTTGAGACAGAAATGTGTCATATCACCTCTTACTTTCATTATAGACTCTTTTCACTGTGCCTCAAAAACCACCTAATTTTCCCTTTTTGCTCCCTGGAAAACATCAGTGGTTTTATGTCTAAGCTTTATGTAACTGGAGGAAATTTTGACAAAATTACTTAATATTCATAGTTTTCAGCATCAAATACACAGAACAGTGTGTGGGATCATGTTTTCCAAGAGTATTATAAGCCTGCACCAACGTGATGCCATCAAGAAACTAGATGTGACAAGAAGAAACGACTGAAGAGCTGCGAGTGTGGAGAGACTGACACGGGGGGGGCTTCGCTCAGTACCTCGGGGGATTCGTTCTCAACACACGAGATCTGCTCCAGCCGAGTCTGACAGAGACGCTCGACCCAGTGCTGCACTTTCTCAGACTCCTCTAGATCTTCCCTCTCCGTCTCTGATACCTGGTGCGTAGGTGAAGAGTCAGGCGGCGTCACAAACGCTGGCGTTGGCCTTCAACACAAGCTCGGCAGTCAAATGACTACACAACAGGGCTGTCGCATGTATAAATAAGTGATAATGTTACATCATTTACTTTTAAAAGCCAAGATAAAATAAACCCTCCTGAACACAAAAGCTGCTCCTCTGTCTCCTCCTTTTCATACCTCCTGTACGAGCCGACTGATCTTCAGTTGCTTCTCTCGCTCGTACATCTCTTCTTTCTCTTTGGCGAGTTTCAGCTCGAACTCCATCTCCTTCTTGTTTTTCCTCTGCTCCTGCAGCGTGTCTGTATTGGACACTTTCTTCTTTTTCTTCTTCTTTTCTCCTTTCTGAGGTTCAGTCGTTTATTTTAGACAAATCGATAAATCTACCGAACTGAAGCCAGACAGCACCACATGCAAAAAAACAGCTACCGGGATCCCTTCAATGGCCCAGAATCCGGTTAAAATTTCACAGAACAAATGGTCAAATGTATTTTTGACACCCATGTGAATAAACGAAACAACCCTTTTTTCACTCTCACAGCAAACTCACACAGCTGACAGTACCTTACGAATCGATGGCAGTTTCCCTTCATACCGATAAAACCAGCCAAACGCTGAGGACGGAGATGAACACAGGTCACTTTACAGGTATCTTTTTGAGACCAAGTTGGACAAACTGTACCAAAAAACGTCACAATGTGTTTGGAAACACATGAGATGACAAAGGAGGCACAACACAGCACGCAAAGAGAAATCAGACAAACCGCCGCTCGTTCCCTACGAGCAATATCCACGACTATGAATGCAAACTACATTCTAAACAAGCTGCCTTGGGGAACAGCAATCACTTATCCGTCATTAACTTTCAGCTGAAACACACAATGAAGACGCTAATTAATTAAATTCATTAGCTAAAATCTGGTTGTCAAAGGAAATCTGGCTCTGGCTGTGGTGCACACCCGTTTCCTCCCACAGCAACCGTCGCGCTGGCAGCTGAGGCCCAGACTCACTTGTCTGTCCGGCTCATCCTCCTCATCTTCCTCTGTGAGAGTTTGGTCGTGGAGGGGAGAGGTCAGGAAGAGCAGCACGGCACGCAGCAGTGAGGAGGAGGGGGGAGGAGGGGGAGGAGGAGGAGGAGGAGGAGGAGGAGGAGGAGGAGGGACAGGATGCATGCAGAGAAAAGTGAGGAGGTGAATGAGGCGAAAACACAGCAGGAGTGAACAGAAAATTCACGCATGTTAGGAAGGAGTCGACGCCGCGGCCTTACGAGAGCTCTTGGCCTTTGGCGTCGAGGGGCGTTTCATCTCAGGCGGGGGGGGCGACGGGCTCTTTGGAGGGCGGGGGCTCTTCGGGCTCTTGGGCCTGCTGTTGCTTCCCCAGTCCTCCTCCCACTCCCTGCTGTGTTTCTTCTCCACAGCCTCGATCCTACACACAATTAGGACGTTTTGTACACACCCGTGGACAAATAAAACCCAACCTCTTTACGGTGGCGTGAAAAATTAAACTGTGCCGCGTACTTCTCCATCTCCTTCTTGTAGCGCTCCTCTTCCTCTGCAGTTTTCTGAGAGATCTCCATTTTCCTCCTGCGAAGCACATGAACACAGACTTCAACATAAAACTCCGGCAACACAACATGCCGGCACACACGGCTGTAAATCCAGGATATACGACTTTAATCCTGTTTATGGCAGCCATTGAGAGCGCCATCCTCACGGAGATGATATGCAGCCCCATTATTCATCCTCGCATGTCGCTGACATCAAAGCGGCATACAAATCTAAGCGTGTCCTCCAAACTTACACACATGTGGGAAATTTGCACATGATGTAATGTAAACATAAATCTGTGATGATAAAGCTGCAGGCCTTCAAAAGTCAAACAATGTAAATTCAAGTCACGTATTCCAGATATGATCCAGTCAGCCACAACATCCCAACCACCTGCAGATGACTGTTGGAAGCGAGCATCCAAAGTTGGACTCTGCGTGTTGTTTTGATTACAGTCAGAAAATAAACAAATTTAAAGTCCTGGTTGGGAATAAGGAGAGATGAAAGGGCTTCTATGTTGTGCCGAATCAGCCCTCAGGGCCGCCTTAAAGCGCTGCTTCAGTCACTTTCTGACGTCGAGCTGAAGGAGAGCAAAATTAGAGAAATAATTTGTTGCTTTCGAAAAAGCTTTTTGGTCATTGTTGCCTCGAGCCAAAGTTTCATCACTGAAGTGCTTGAAAACCACAAGAGAGCAGCCGAATTGATTTGTGCTTGATTGTTTTTCTAGCAGCATAATCACATTTGAGGGTTACAAAGAAAATTGTGTTTGGGTCTGAAAATATTACTTCTAATGTGGAGTCTGATCGAACAATAATACTAGAGTGACAATCAAACACTCGACTTTTTGCTTTATAAAAGTAGTTTGAAAGACTTTTCTGTCTTCTGTCAAAACAGGTTTAATTGGAGGCTTCATGCGGTTCACTCACTGTCTCTCCTTCTCCTGCTGCTCCTTCAGGATCTTGTTGGTCTCCAGTGCCACCCTCTTCTGGTGCATCAGCTCCTGCCTGTCCAGCTCCCTGCGGGCCTCCGCCGCCAGACGCTCCTCGTCCGACATGAACAGCTCGCTGCCCTGAGAGAGTGACACCAGTCAGGGACGATAACCGGCGAGAGACATCCTGCAGTGGAGACGCCATCAGAAACTTTTGGGCTCTTGAGACCGCCAGGCAAGTCCAGACCGAGCTCCCAAAACCAGAGAGAGACGGAGGAGGTCGATTTGATTCAGCTGACATCTCTGTCCAACAGTCGCTGCTGTGGAGCTCGTTAGCAAGCAGGAAAAAACGCTTCATAATTGGCTCACAGTTTGGCTCTTCTAAATGCAAATCTTGTAAATTCTTAATTGTTTGAACACAATGTGTCAAAAAAATTATATAAGCTCTCATGTAACTTGATGTTCAATAGTAAAGTTTGAGGTTTATAGTTTTTTTTCTAATAAAACTACATATTCGTTACATTGTAGTTTGTGTTTTACTTTCTTTTCACAATATTTTCATTCATTTATTAACAATGATCATTTTGAATTGAAATTGACTGACCAGATTCCTAATTTTAAAATGTATAATGTCATTCTTTTTAAAAACTAATCTCCATAAATTAAGTGAAATTAGGGTCAGTCGAGTCAGCGGTTTTGTTGTAGTGAAAATACGCACAGAGAGAGCATCACACTTTAAAATGTGCATTATTCATTCTTGCAGGGTTCCATATTTAAGCTGCAAAACAAACTGTCGTGTGTATATTGAAGGCAGGAGAAGCTTTTGGGGACATTGCCTTCATTTTCAATAACTTATCACACTGCAACTCCGCCACACACGTCCAAACAAAGAACTGCTCAAACATAAATGTATCCGACAGGCACAAAATCGTGAATGGGAGCAGACTGCTTGTCTTCATCACCGAGTCCCTGAACAAACAACCTGCCGAGCGGCTTGACGGATGGCGTGTGCTGCTCCCGCAGACAGCCAGACTGAAGCCTGAGCTCAGTAATGTGAAGTCTCCAAAACAAATGGGCACTTTATTCTGTGCAGCACAGGAATGCAAAATGAAGGGAGGGAAGCATTGAAGTGTGTTTTCCAACTATCGCAACTGATAACCTATTAATTACTTTGGATTTGACTTAGGGATCATGGTTTGTCTGTTTATGTCATGCAATTCATCATGTGTTGTCCTCCACACAAAAGACATTATCACTTGGTGTTTATTACACTGGATTCAGACTGAAGCCTGAGGTGACGTTTCCCAATGTCTTAGTCCACCTGCTTCGTTCCCAAAACCAGCAATGATTGTAAGACTCGTTGATCGTTTACTCACAGCTCCCGTCAAAACTGTGATGGTCAGACTCCTGCTGCTCTTCAGGACTCGTACAGCCTGTGAATGTAAAGACAAAAGACCTCCAAATCAAGATCCAAGATCCAGGTAAACACGATTTGTATTTGTAAGACTGTGACACATCGCCAGCTCTGGCCCAACAATAAACACTAAATAACGAGGGGAGAAGGTTTTTTGCTTTTTTTTTGGAGTGTTCAATATTGATTTTGCTGTCTGCCGCTGAGTGATTGGAGTGGAGACACTGACAGTCATGGGAGGCTCAGAACCATTTAGATTTACTTGTTTTTCTACAACGTGTTTGGAAAAGAATGAATCAAACAGACAAAGATTGGACAGCTTTTATTCCGGCTTGAGTTGAGGTGAACGCATAAATAAAATCACCTCTTTATGATCCACGTTGGTGAAATCCACTCCGTTCACCTCCACAACCTGATCTCCGATCTACATGTCGATTTAAGACACAGTTTAGTGCAGACAGAGTAACGAGCAAAAACACTTTGAGATTGAATGAGTGCCGTGATCTTTGTTTTTCTTTCACCTCCAGTCCAACTTCTGCTGAGAGGGAGCCCGGCTTCACGTTGCTGATGTAGATGCCGGGTTTCTGGGTGGGCCCGCTGGAGATGCTAATGCCCATCCCCTTTGTTCCCACCAGACTGAGGAAAACTTTCTTCTCCTTGATCTCCTTCCCTCCGATGGAGGCCAACCCGGCCACGCTGCTTTTCTTCTCCTGGCACATGACAGAAATAAAAGGATGAGATGAATAAACTTCACCTGCTGGCTGCAGAAACAAAAACGGCGCGAAGGAAGAACAGAAACTTTACCCCCGACTCGGACACGAACTGGTCGACAAACTGCCACTTCAGAGGATCATCTGATGAGCTGGAAAGAGGAAAAAAAGAAATTTTGAATGTGCAGTGATCTCACAGCAGAGATGCTCATATTGTACAACTGTGGGGCTGATGCTACTCTGCTGGTATTACGGCTTGCTTTCACCACGGCAGAATTGATCCCTTGGCTAACATGTTTTGTTTTGTCAGCTACTCCGACGATAATATTTCCTCATAGCTTTGCAAGATTTCTCCAGTAGATGCTCTGACACCCTGTTTTGGCTTGTTCGGTGTATGTTTGGCATCTCAGATCTGGTGCTAAACCGGCATCCTACAAGAGGGATTTTTCAAAAAAAACAAACAGGAAATTTAAAAACTCACCTTTTGACTGGGATCATCCCCACATCTGTGCATGAAAAGGAAAATACCTCAATGCATAAATAAAGCTGCAGTTACTCATTTCAGTTACAGTGGTGTAAAAAAATGGTTTGTGTGCGACGTACGTCGAACTTTAAGTGAGACGATCTTCTTCGTCTTGATGAGACTGATGACCTCCTCGTGGATGCAGGAGGAGATGGAGTATCCGTTGATGCGCACGATCTCGTCACCAACCTGGAAATCAACACACAAGCGAAGATCCAACACGGCATTCATGAAGGTACACCTGACAGAGATAACATTTATTTGTTAATTAACTCAGGTCCACTCTATTCCAAGTCTGTAAATGAAACAATATATAATACAGTCCAGCCTTTGAGCAAATATGGTGTCTGATATGAAAGATTATTGTGGGTAAATATGAACCATCCTTGACCTCACTATCTGTAAGAGTTGAGTAAAGTTGTTGCTTTACTCCACCTAGTGTTATTTTTGTGTTATGACAGCCCACAGGGACAACAAGAATAACAATAACGATTTGTTTAGAAACTTAAAGATGCACCATCATCACGGTATTAAATATATGAACTGTCATATGTATATGTGCACACAAAAATACAACCCCAACTGAAAATACACACCTGAAGGCCGACATTATCAGCCTGTCCGTCTTTGACGATCTGTGATATATAAAGACCGGAGCCAAACTCCAGCCCCCCTCGAACACTCAGACCCAGTCCGTCACGGTGAGTCCGATCCAAACGCACCTCCTTCAACTTCCTGAAAAAGCAGGAATGTCAACTTAACAACAACGTTTAAAAAAAACCAATCAAATGTGGGTAAAAAGAGGACTAGAGATTGAATGGCGTGCTCCACTCACCGTGACCTCTTGGGAGTCAGTGTGTCGTACTCCACCTGGTGTTTGAGCGGGATGAGAGGTCGGATGGCATCAAAGAGGGGGAGGCGCTTCGGCTCGTTGATCACCAGCTTCAAGTCTCCGACCAGCACGCGTAAATCCATCGACCTGAAAGGGAGAGAAGATCACAGTTGGCTTCACTCCTACATTCACACTGATTCAAGAAGAATAACAAAAGAAGAAAAATAACTTCAAGATAAAAACAAGTGTGGTAGGAAATTATATCAATGAAGGAATAAAAAAGATGTAGAAAATCAATGATAAAGAATGACAACTATTGCTTTTATCAAAAGAAAAAGGAACACTAAATAACTGTACAGTATATATTAGTCTGGACCACATGAAAGTCTGAAAAGATACAAAAGGAAACCACACTTCTTATTTTTTTCCTTATAAACTTAATTGAGAGCAGACTTCAGTCCAGTGAAGACAAGTGAGCCCGCTCCTTTCTTCTTCTACACTCTGCAGAGCTAATTAAATAGTCTTAGCACAGCTTCCTTGTTACCCACAGAGAGCTTTATAAAAAAAAAAAACATTTCAATATTGGACCAAATATCTTGCTAACAAGCCTTACTATTGTCTCAGAAGAACAAGTACAAGGCCAGAATGTCTGAGGAAAGAGAGAAACGAAGCTCCAACAGTCTTTACAGTAGACACTGATGTATGAAATCTGTCCACGTGACCCCATCGCTGAATTATTGATATGTGCCATTTTAGCCTCGTTTGGAGGACGAACTTAAAAAGAGCTTTTGTTGATCGCTGGCCAGGCTTGTCGGAGCACAGTGGAAACTGATCGGCAGCTTAACCGGTGGAGCCACAGGGCCCTGCCTCTGTACAAAGCTGGACTGAAAGCAAGACCTGTAACCCCCCCCTCTAAGCCCCCTGCTTCTCTGACGCTGCAGAGAGCAGGCCGTCACCACTGACAGTGATGCAGAGCAACATGTCAGTGAGAGTGCATCAAACATGACTGGGAGCAGATCAAAAGCTGCAGATAACAAATAGTCAAGACTTTTTCAGAGGTGTCGAGAAACCAGAGGGTAAAAACAAATTCACTGGCAAGGTAATGACATAAAATTAGAAACATTTTAAATAAATAATCAGCATTTTGTTAGATTCTGATGTCGTCTTTTTATTCTGCTTGCGCAGACATTTCAATGACTCTCAAGGGCTCAACTTTTTAATCACTTTCTGCTCAGTTTAGTTTCCAGTTATGGGAAAAATCCACTCAGAAAGCATCAATGTTTTAATCACTTTTAGTTAGAGAAATAAAGTACAACACGAAGGCATTGTGACCAAGCAGAGCACGGACAGACGATACTCACTGGTGATACATGCGGAGGACATCGTACAGGTAATCCTTCTCTGCTTCATTTTCGATCAACAACTCCACCTGCAAGAGGACACAAACATTTGGAGGCATCTTTCCTCAGTGAGTTCACAGATAGACCAGGTTTGGCCCCCCTCCGTGGTCCTGTGAGCCCCCCTGGGGTGAGTGAGCAGGATTGGAGCCACCCGTGGACGTCTGCACCTGCAAGACCAACCTTCACCAACCTGATGCCGGCTCAGCTGCTGCAGGATGGGTTTGAGGAAGCGCTTCGGCCAGTCGCTGATATAACACATTTCTATTCACCTCAGTCCTTTAACTGCAAATCTGACTTAAATTTGAGCTGAAGCTTGGTGAGGGTCCAAGACGCAAAAAAAAGTCTGCCTGTGTCTAACCATCCAACTACTGGGCGGTAATAATGGCAGGACAGCTGAGGAGAGGCTGCGGTGGGAAGGTCAGCAGTGTCACCTTACATCTCAGACACAGACAGAGATGAACAATAACACCCAACATTCACACGCACAAGCTGAAGCTAGTAAGCCAGGACTCGAAACCCGGACACAGTAAATGGAAATCAAAGTTTGCAAACTTGTGCATTATTTTATATGGAGTTGAAGGTTATCTGAGTGACGGAGGGTGTGTTTGTGTGACATAGTGTTTATGACTGTCATTAACGTCACTGGCTCAGGCAGGGGGACGCTCGGCCACTCCTACAGACTCAACCACATGCAGACTTTGGCACCATAAAACAACCTATGATGGAGTTCATACATCAGTCAGAAAACCAACCTCAGAAGCAGAATCCGGCTTACAAATGAGGATCGTTTCCCCACGTTAAATCCACAGTGCACCATAAAGACACAGCAATCTAACTATCCTGAAAGCAGGACAATAAACATGACACACACTCAACCGGGCAGAAGTTCAATGGATGTGATGTTCAATGCCCCTGAAAGAAACAAAGCTTGATTATCCCCCCTCGTCCCCTCAGCCTCTAATTAAGCCCGTAAATTGTCCCACCTCTTCCACTCAGCTGCTCATATCTGGCACAGCGTCTAATGGGAAGTTGCCCTTTGTAAGCAGCCCCACAATATTGGACCCCCGCCTGCCTGCCTGCAACACAGATGGCTGAGTGGTGATCCCTGCATGGACTGGGGCTGAAAACGCCCTGGAGCATATCAGGTTCCCCTGCTCAGTTATCTTATGCTTGTTGTTATCTGTTTAGAGCTTAACCTAATGTTGTAATAGAGTTTGGGGAAAAGAAACTGCCACAAAACAACATAATAATTTGATCTTAATTCACAGAATACTATATTCACAATCAAAACAGCTCTAATTGTCATTTCTACAAGCATTAATTTGAGAAAGATCAGGTGCAGGTCAGGCACAACAAAACATGGTGCACATGACTAATGAGCCCTACCAGTTTAAAGTAAGTAAGACAAGGGTGCTTCTTTGACATGTCAAACGATTTATCTTTTAAAATTTTTAGGAAGAATAAAAAAGTCATTGTGTTTTCTATCGGTAATACTGAATTTTACAGTGAACACAGTGAGGCCGTAAACTTTGAGTTTAGTCTAGAATCCATGGATCAGTTTACTTAACCATTGCTAAGAGGTGGGGTTTTTTTTCAAGAACCCTCGAACAATCCATTTAACAGAAGTTATTCATTTTTTCTCTGTTGTATCTGCCTGCGCAACATCCCACCGGGACAGAGACACTTGAGCCAGGTGAGCAACGTCCAGGTGACCGCAGAGCGGTTCATTAAGGAAGCCATTGGACAAATGTTGCACCAAAAACAGCTATTTCAGGGAAAGTTTACTCACCTTGTGCCTGAATTCTCGAGCTACTTTCCGCTCCATCGTTGACAAAACCCCGAAAAAACTGACCGACAGTAGAGACGCACCGGCGCTGGTTCAGTTCGACCGGAGATAAACGGGGTCAGTCCGTCGAGTCCGCGGCAATAATACCGCAGCTTCCTGTCGTATACTGTAGCGGCTATTACCACCAAACCGCGACCTGTCAGCGAAGAATGTGTTTAAATTTGGGTTGTAAGGACAATATTTTACTACCACGCGTACTTTCATCAGTGTATGTTATGCTGAAAGAAACAAACGTGACTTTTACTTTGAAGGAATGGTTGTGCGCGACAAAGCTGAGAACTACGAAGAAAAGTTGATCCGTTTTAAGGAATTATGAAAGTTGGCAATCTTTCGTTTCTGCAGTTCAGTTTATTAAAAAAAATATCTATAAAACTGCAATAATAAAAACACGAAATCAGCGAAATGAAAAATGTTTAGCTTATTTAATTAATTATCACGACACCCGAAAGGATAGTGATTTATTTAACGATGTGACTTATTCCATCATTCATGAAGTACCTGTTTTGATTTTCCGAACTCACCTGAAAAATATTTATCGTTGATATTTTATGGTTTCCGATGCACCGGTTTTCTTGGATGTAAGTGAATTTGCCACAAGGGGGCAGAGTGGTTCATGTGCGCTTCAGTTTTCCACGAAGAAGAACAAGAGGCGTCAACGTCCGGCTTTCAAAAGATCAACAAACTGCTGCAGCACTTCTGCCAAAGAGTTTGCAGAGTAAGAAAATGTGAAGTTTTCATGTCTGAGTTCATCATGTCAAACCCGTGTCAGTTTACGTTTGTGATCTTTATTCGGGGTCGAAAGTTTTGCTCAGTTACTTCTCTCTCTTTGTGTCTATAGTGTATACAAATCGGCTTCGTTTCGCTTGTTCTCAAATGAGCGGTTCCTTTTCTCAGTGAGATTTGCTTCCCGTGCGGTTCTTTTACATGTCTGCCTGTTTGTTCCTGAACGCGTTTATTGTACACAAGTTTGGCTCCAGGTGCACTTCAGGACGCCAGCATGATACATTCAAACGTCCCGCTCCTTCTGCCGCCCAACCCGTGACCACAGAAACGCGCAGTGTGCAGTGACATGTGCAAATACTGCACACTGTTTTTTTTCTACCTTGTTATCGTTCCTGCACACACTTTCTTATTGAACAAAAGCATGTCCATATGCCTTCATAAAAAAATATCCCTATATTTAGGTACCCATAGTTCCCTTACATTCTGAAAATATGTAAATAACATTAAAACATTTATTACTGTTTGCAGGATTTTAAATCAGAATGGGGTCCCCACCAAAACATGCAACCCCACACAGGTAAGAGAATACTTTTACACACCGCTCAACACAATATTTCATGTGGAATTGTGAGAGACAAGAGTGCTGCACTACATCGAAAGAGATAGAGTTAATGCTTTAAACCATAATCTCACTGAATGATACTTGGACTTATTGACCAGTTGGGTCCCCCACTGTTTCTGTCTTATCCCTCATGGACTTAGTCTTACTTCTTAAATGGGCTTAAATCCCTCAGCAATCCTTGTTCTTTTATTTGTTATTGTGTCTAAACTGCGGTGTGGACGTGCAGGCGATGTGATAGCAAAAAACAATAAGTTGAGTAAGTTGATCAAACACCATGTCACCTGTGTAGGTCCTTGATCCCGTGATTGCTTGCATCTATAATTTATTTGTTTTCTGGCAGATCCCACGTTCGCACCCCAGGGAAGGAAACAGACTCCCCGCTCCCCCCGATCCATGAGCGTCTGGCGTATCTTCGGCCGTCCAGAGAGCTGCTGGAGTTTTACAGACAGAAGATCGCCCAGTTTGATGGCGAACACGAAGAGCTGCTGCAGATGTTGGAGAAATATCGAGGCATCACAGAGGACCAGGTGATAATGAGGACTCACCGAATGAGCCACTGAGTCCATATCGTGTGAGTCTTTGGCAACTCATCAATCTTTCCACCGTGCTCCCTCAGCATAAGCTTCAGTGGGACGTTCGGCAGCGCGAGGGAGAGATCGCTGAGCTTCAGAACGCTCTGAGCGACATGCAGGTTTTCCTTTTCCAAGAGAGAGAGCAATCTCTGCGGCTTTATGCAGAAAATGACCGACTGAAGATCAGGTAGGTGCACCAGTGGAGGCAAAATTATAAATCTCAATCTGTCATCATCAGTTCCACTTCTTCTCTAGAGTTTCTTTTATAACAGTAGAACAATAACTAATGTTCTCCCATGATGCCTCTGTATTAAAGGTAGCATGACCCTTTAACTGCTTTACAGAGAATTGGAGGACAGGAAAAAAATCCAACATCTTCTGGCTCTTGTGGGTCCTGATGCAGGAGAGATCACATATTTTCACCGTGAACCACCTCACAAGGTATACGTTAACTTTTTTGCAATTTTATCCCACAACATTGCTTCTGTGATCACAAAACAGAAAACTATTCACAATGTAACTGCAATTGACATGGTTCTTTTGTTACAGGTCACTATCACGCAGAGAACGTTAGAGTCCAGATTAGAAGAGGGCCTCAGTCTCCGATCAACAAGGTTGAGACCTGCTGCAACCAGAAAAGGTCTGAGAACAATTTATGGTCCACAAAATGTTTTTGCTTTTCTCCTAAATCAAGCATTTCTGGTGTGTTCATATCAGTAGATTCAAATAATGCTGTAAATGTTGATTTGATTTGAGTTTTTGTCAGGAGGCCAAAGGAAGACGTATTCTTAATGAGCCAAAGAACACAAATTGCTGCCCTTCATTAACCACATCCTTGGGATTTCTTTCATGCCTGTTCAGATAGTAGCAGGAGACCAAAATCATCAGATGGCATAAATGGAGAAAGCTTAGAGCAGTACAAGAACGACAATCAGACGTTGCTTCTACAGGTAAGATTCAAAGGGGGCCTTTTTATGTTTGAAACAAACTCCTAATTTATGTGCATCTGCAACAAGAAGAATTTCAAAACCTGTTTTTTCTTTTGTGCATGTAATGTTTCTAGGTGGAGGCGCTGCAAGCCCAGATGGAGGAGCAGACCCGCTTGGCTAAGGAGCAGGTGGAGGCTCTGCTGGAGGATCGAAGAATTAAAACCGAGGAAGCAGAAGCACAACGGCAGAGAGACCAGGACCGCATCACGGCGCTCACTGATAAGTAAGCCTTCATGTGTTTATCAAGTCTGTTTTTTCAGGGGTTTTCATGCATTGTTTAAAATGAGAGTCTTGGACAAGATTTTCCTGACTAAATCTTCAACCAAATACTTTTTTTTAACCCATATTGACACTTCAGGCTCGAGCGGACTCAGAACCTGTTGCATGAGAGCACCAGAGATTTCTTGCAGCTCAAGTTTGACTCCCGGGCACACGAGAAGAGCTGGATGGTGGAGAAAGATCGGCTCCTGAGGGACTTAGATTCCTGCCACAACCGTTTGAGAAAAGCGGGACCCACTGGGGGCGAGCCGGGGCGACCGTGGCCAACCAGCAGCACCGCTCTGCTCCTCCCTCGGCCACCGCCAGAAATCCAGCAACAACACAAAGATGAGCTCAAGGTAACATTGCTTCCATGTGCCATGAAGTAGGTCCTGATTTTTATCTAGACTGGAAATAATCCTGTATTGGTAACTATTAATGTAATAGTAATAAATGTCAATTATTGGTAACAAATGTTATTTTCCATTTGTAAGTTTTGCTCTTTTTTTGTTTCTGTTGTTTTCAGGCGTTGCAGGAGGATCTCAAGCAATCCCACCATCTGGCTGAGATGTACAGGCAGCAGTGCATCACTATGGAGACAGAACTGTCCCAAATCAGAGAGGAAGGAGACGTGGGCAGAGAAATATTCAAGGTACCCCGGATCGTGTGGTGCTCGTGTCTGTTAAGTTAAATTTCTGTGACTGACACTTTTGCCTTTGCGCTCAGGAGCGTTCAGACAAAATGGCAAAGCGTCTCCAGCTGATGACCCAGCGCTATGAAGCTCTGGAGAAGAGGAGAGTCATGGAGGTGGAGGGCTTCAAGACGGACCTCAAACACCTCAGGCAGAAACTCAAGGATGTGGAAAAACAACTTGTCAAGGTAAAATGATTCAAGAATTTTCATTGGGGTTTTTTTTTCATCAATATTGCACGAATGGCTTATTTACTTGAGGTCATATACAGACTGAGTTACTCAGTATGATTGCAATATAAACTTTTCACAATTGAAAGAGGTTCTTACTTAAATTGGGTGTGATTCTTTGTAACTAGTCTCTGAGTTATTCCTTTCGTTCTCCAGGTTACATTGAACGTCGGACCCAACCAGGACCTGGCCATCCTACATGAGGTACGCCAGACCAATGCCAGGACAAAGAAGGTTCAGGGCGAGCTGATGACACTGAAGGCTAAAATCTACGGACTGGAAAATGAGCTGAGATTTAGCTGAAGACCAAAATTTATACACTGTGGATGATGTCTTTATTTATGTCAGTTATAAAAATTGTTCTGCTGTGACTTTTAATAAAAGTGTGACTGAATGTATTTTTTTTTTGTCATTTTGGCTAATAAAAACCTTTCGATACAATGACTTTGCATCAGAGGCCTCGTGTTTTTGGGGGGTTTATGTTCAATATTCTGTTTCCGTGTATTCCCATCAGATAGTCATTCGTTTGTTGTCAAAAAAAAAGTATAACAAATTTTAAGAAATATAGTTTTTTTTATCTGCTTAACATACACTTAGTTTCTTTAAAATTTCTTATCTATTGTTTGGTCCTTCAAATTTATATAAAAAAAATGCTCAAACCGTGAGATTATAAACAAACTTTTTTTCACGGAAAAATATGAAAGAAAAGGTTATCTAAATCAAAACAAATTGTTTTAGTATTTATAATCAACTATGTTGGGTAATCTTTAACTAAAATCACTGTCATGTCTATAATATTGAAACTTAAGGTCCACTTCTGTTTCTGGAGAAACGACTGACGTATGCGTGACGCCAGTATGAATCCCGGAAGTTTAAGTTATTGTTTATTGGCGCATGCGCTCTTGCTCTTGTAAGTTGGCACAGGCTCCGCTGTGATTGAATGGTGACAGTGGCGACGAACAGCATGAAGGGAGTTTCATTTCTGGAAATATGACCCTCCGTTGCGGGCGTGTGGTCCTTTGAGTCGGCAGGAAGTGTTCGCGTCAGCTGAAGCGAGTTCGGCCGCGTCCGTGACCGTTTACCCACCGGGGCTTTCGCCACACAAGTGCCTGGAGAAATGCAGAGAATGAGGGGGTTAAGAAGTGGGTGGCAGTTGCTGAAGTCAGGCTGCGAGGGAGCCGCTAAACAAGCCAACAGCTCGTCCGGGGTCAGAAAGAACTACAGCAATGTGAGTGCATGCTCTGCTCTAACTTGAAATCCAAATTAACGCTGAGAAAAGTCGATTTACTGGGTCACTGATCCATCGGAAGTGAGACATGACAAGGCTCCGACCATGCTGAAACTAATTGGAGCTTCCATTCATGATTGAAAAAAACCCAAAAAACTTTTACACCTCTCATGTCACCACAAAATATCCACCACAACAAAATCTGAGCTATGGATTATATATGGGCTCCTCTGAGGACAAAGAGTCCTCTACTCTAATGAAATCATGACCTCACAACCCCACTCTGGAGTATCTCTGCAAGTTAATGAACAACCATGTGTTTTCACATCCCTCCTGACTGACTTGTTCCCTGCCTGGGTCCCCCTGCTTTAGGCCCCCAGCTCCTTCGGCCTCCTCTTCGACATCGATGGGGTGCTGGTGCGAGGCAGGACACCGATCCCCGCAGCCAAGCAGTGCTTCAGGAACCTGGTGGACCGCAACGGGCAGTACCGGGTTCCTGTGGTGTTTGTCACTAACGCCGGCAACTGCATGAGGCAGGCCAAGGCAGAACATCTGTCACATCTGCTTGATGTGGAGGTGCAGTGTACATCCTCTAAGTCTGTCTTGGCATCATCTCTGTTTTCAGTCAGTGACTTGCTTTCTCCCTCCTTTCAATTCAGGTGTCTCCGGAACAAGTGATGCTGTCCCACAGTCCTTTGCGAATGTTCACCCAGTTTCACAAAATGCGGGTGCTGGTCTCGGGTCAGGGTCCCGTTGAGGAAGTCGCTCACAAGTATCCTCTTTAAACTCAGTGGCTCTTGGTTGCTGCACTCATGAGATGTTGACTTTGAATAAATACACACTTTGTTTGCTTAGTGTCATATTGTTCATGGTATCAGTCTTTGGCAAGTCAGCATATTTTTTAGTCAGATGTACATCTTTGTGTTTGTTCTGTGGCTGACAGTTTGACTTTGACCCACCGACCTTCAGCTTAGGTTTTGAGGATGTTGTAACTATTGACATGCTCAGGGAAGCGTACCCAGTCCTTGATGTTGTGGATCACAACCGAAGGCCTAAAGACAATGTGAGTGCTGTTATCATTGAATCCACTTTGGACAGAGAAAAGCATAACTGAAACGCCATTTCTGTGCACTGTTTCACAGATTCCTCCCACTAAAGGCTTACGTCCAATAGACGGTAGGTTTCTGTGACTGACACTATAAAGGTTTTCAAACTTCCAGATACATATTTACGTATTTCATTCTCAATGTTTTTGATCTTACAGCTGTTATTCTATTTGGCGAGCCAATCAGATGGGAAACTAACCTCCAGCTGATCGTCGATGTGCTCCTCACGAGAGGACACCTTGACAACAGCTGGAACGCTGTGCAATACCCTCACATCCCGGTCCTGGCCTGTAACATGGACCTGCTCTGGATGGCCGAGGCAAAGAATCCAAGGTGATTGTCCAAACGAGCGGGTGGCACATGAATCAAATGATGAAAAAGCAGCGGAGCAACATTTAGCATGCTCTGTTTTCAGGTTTGGTCACGGTATGTTCCTGGTGTGCTTGGAGAGTCTGTACAAGAAGGTGACCGGCTATGAGCTGAAGTACGAGGCTCTGATCGGTAAACCCAGCGTGGTGACATACAACTACGCCGAGCTGCTCATCAGACAGCAGGCTGAGAGACTCGGCTGGGCCACACCTGTGAAGAGATTGTATGCAATAGGGTGAGTAAATCTGCATTTTGATCCTCTCTTGTGTCCTCTGTAATCCAGGTTCTTTTTGCTGTAAGGAAAGGGTGCTCACCACTACTCCTCGTGCAGTCAAGTCCATGT
The DNA here is from genome assembly GCA_032164315.1 of Malacoctenus gilli. NCBI lineage: Eukaryota > Metazoa > Chordata > Actinopteri > Blenniiformes > Labrisomidae > Malacoctenus > Malacoctenus gilli. The sequence continues at coordinate 16,879,597 of JASSRZ010000080.1, forward strand.
TTGAAGCTTCGGTATTTGTTGTACCAAGACATATGGTGAAGTGACTATTCTTACGTGCTGTCTGTCGGTTTTTTTCCTCTTCCTCCAGCGACAACCCCATGGCTGACATATACGGTGCTAACCTCTACAACCACTACCTCCAGGCTTCTCGCCGCACGCAAACCCAGATGCAAGCTAACAGTAGCAGAGGAGGTGCAGATCCCTGTGCAGCGTCTGTCGACGACACCTCCAAAGTGACGTCGGCTCAACTTGGTGGAGCGTCCGGCGTCTACGGTGCGAAGGGGGACCTCCCCGAGCGGTGTAACTCCATCTTGGTGTGCACGGGCGTGTACAGCAGAGACCAGCAGGAGCTGCCCGCAGACCCGGCGCAGACCGTCACCGAGCAGCGCATTTTCCACGGTCACAGGGACTTCCGGTTTGACCCCGACCTCCTGCAGCCGTCCTTCGTGGTGGAGGATGTGAAGGAGGCTGTGGAGCTGGTGTTCCGGGAGGAAGGCTGGCCTCTCAGCTCTCCAGTCTAACCAGCGATCGGGAGTGACGCCTGTTTTGTGAGTGTCCTGACTGTCAGTGAGGAGCGTTTAGCTGTTACTGCATTACAGTGCCACAAAGTCAGCTGCAATAAGAATATAATCTGCATTTGAAACACTTAATATAGTTCCATTTTTAGGTAAGTTGCAAACGGCAGGTTGATTTTTTTAAATGTACTTTTCACACATCATCACTGTCTGTTTTAGAAAGTGAATGCTATCAAGCATTTGTAAAGCACACGTAGACTGTGAGGAACCAGAATGTTCTAGTTTGGTGGCACATGTTTTACTACCTGTCAGTTCACCGGCAAGAGTTGAGCTTCATCTTGCTGTGATGCAGGTGGATTCTGTTCAGACTGATCCAGAAAATAGTTCTAAGGAAACACAGATGCTTCTCTGTGAAAATCCACTTCCTGTCTCGAGAAGGGAAGATTTCGTTCTTCACACAGTGGTCTACGTGACCAGGGTCATATCGCCTTTTTGAAAATAACCAACCCATCCACTCGTGGGTGTTCACTTGTTTTTGCGGGTTTTTTGGTGCTTATGTTTATTGGTTTTAAAACAGGGTAACTCTATGTACTGCTAATCAGATTAAATTTAGTACTCTGTGTAGTATTTTCAGTATCAATAAGGAATGTTATTTTTCTATGAAAACATGGTCCTCTGAGTTTTTCAAAGTCATTCTGTAAATGTTGACAGTAATAACAAAGCGCTGTTGAACTGTGCAGCTGTTAGTGTCTTAAAAGACTGGACTGTAATGTCTGTAATAAAACCATTACAGTAGTAGTGCGAGTGATATTGCTGTTTGCAGGTTTGTCGGATTTGTAACCGAGGGAGTTCACAGTTTATTATGTGTGGACTGAAACTGTGACTCATGCGATGCGCTGAAAAGGCCATAATGTGTGAGAGAAATATTAAAAGATGGGAGACACCAGTGTGCTGTATGGAAATGTTTGTTTACTGTGTTCAGCATTAGTAAAACATCCTCAAGTGGTGACAGTCGGTCTGTCAATGATGCAGCTTTTATGTTTTGAACAGTGCGACAAAATACTTTCCATCAGCAGCTTGTTTGACAATTCTCTTTCATATCCCACCAACCTATAAATAAAAAAAACATACAAAACCTGTACTCACAAACACAAACTGCAAAATCGATTATTTCTTCCTAGAAACATTCTCTTGGAGAAATGTTTCACACGAAAATTGAATATTCAGGCAATGACCACAATCTCTTTAAAGTCGGTAAATCCCACTTCAGCCTGCTCAGCACCCGCATTTTTTGTCCATCGGCATGCTGCCGTGAACAGGGTGAGAGCTGTTACTCAACACAAACTGGGGCAAGTCTTGAGAGGCCTCGTCCGTCATGGTCATGCCATTGCGAGCCAGCAGCTCGCGAGCCATGAGGATGAAGGCGGCCTCCACGTTCTGGGCCTCCTTGGCTGAGGTCTCCAGAGCTGCCAGCACGCTGTTGTTCTCTGCCAGAGTGCAGGCGTCCTCGAACAAAACCTGCCTCTGAGCGTGGAGGTCCGACTTGTTTCCTGCAGTGGTGAGCAGAGCAAAGCAGAGTGAGGAGGTGGCAAAACACTTTGAGCAGCTTAGCATGTAGCCACAGATCTGAAAAAATATAAGTACTTAGCAGGTATAAAAGTAAGTGAAATCCACTCATTTACATCCTGTAGGTATAGAAATTCAGCACGTGTTCATTGTATTTGCGTGGAGTTTGACGGACAACAGAATTTGAGTCTGTTGCTCACAATCTCATCTAATAGATAGTTTGTGCACTAGCGAGCGCCACCTGTTTATCTAAATTTCAGCTCTCCCCTTTAAGTTCTTACAAAGAGCTTCAGTTCTCTTCAGGCTGTTCTGTGTTCTACAAGTGACAATACGCTGTTTCTTCTGTTCATGGAATTAAGGCAAGAGCAGTTGTAGCATCACCTAGGGGTAGAAGTTGATATTACAAAACCAAGCATGTTCTCTGTGTGCATGCATGTTGCCCACAGTTCAAAAGCATGCATATCAGGACAAGCAGTCACTCTACACTGCTTGCTGGAGTTATTGGCACCCTCGTCTGTTGATCCAGCATTAGCTCAGTTCGGATCCAGCCGTCCTGCACAAACTTGACTGAAGAGGCCCTCGGAGACGGCGAGATGGTCACCACGGACGAATTCCAATCAATACTTTGGATTTACACACCAATGAGTATGAGCACCACACTGGCCGCTCCAAACTGCTCCACCTCCCTGATCCAGTGGGGAACAGACTCAAACGTGCTGCGCCGGGTGATGTCATAGGCCACCATGGCCCCGTGTGCACTGCGGTAGTAGCTCTGAGTTATAGTCCGAAAACGCTCCTGTCCTGCTGTGTCCCACACCTGCATCTGCAAGAACACACAAAGCATTAGAGTGGCTTTCAGGTGTGCAAGGAACTCTGCTTGAGGCCTGTCAGTCCTTCATATACAATCCTTCTATAAACAGTCACAGACACACAATGTCCCTGCAGTTAACACCACACACACCCAGAAAGCTAACATGCTGATGATATCATTTTAAAGAGGTAGTCGGCCACTCCCCTTTCAGGGAATAACGAAAAACAACCGATCACCTGAAATGAGCAGTGAAGTTACATTGAGACACAAGCATTGACCAAAAGTGGTTTCACAACATAAAGGTATTTCATAGAAAAGCAATACACATAATTTCATTGTTGTCTCATGCATGAGAATATCTTCGTGTATAAAATCATACAATCTCATTAGACTCATGACATGATACCAACCTCAAAGAGTGCAAGAAATACACACCTTCACCTTCTTTCCATCGATATCAAGAGTGCGAACAGTGAAGTCCACTCCGATGGTGTTTTGCTGTTTCTCAATAAATATGCCTGACTTGAACCGCTGCACCACGCAGGTCTTCCCAACGTCTGTGTCTCCGACCAGGATGATTTTAAAAAGAAAGTCGAAAGAGTCTTCTGTCTCCGGCCCTGCAGGCTGCATGGTGACGGAGGGAAGAGATGAGGGAAACTTCAAACACACACCGAGGCTTAAAAACACTCTGGGCCTTTATGCAAGAAAACTGGTTTCCTCCAAGTTGTGTAAATAACCACTGAGGCTGTTTACAGAAACTCAAGTCACATCCTGAAGTGAAAATGGGAGTAAAAATCAGGATTGTATCAGCCGTAGCAAAACAGACAATGTGGCTCCAGATATGTATGTCTGATTTGAAGATTACAAAAACATCTAAAAATCCTAAATGGTTGCCCTCTCAGGTCCAGTTTGAAGGATTCTGTTCTTTTCTTTTTATCCATTCACAGGTTATGAACATCAAAAACAAATCCATTACAAATCCTGGATTCCATAGTAGAGAATTGAAAGTCTCCTTTTCCCCTCTGACGATGTGTAAAATTCTGTGTCCATTTCTTCATGCAGAGCAGGTTTTCATCAGTTTCCCTGTCGGGTGGTTCTTTGAGTCTGAACACCAGCGTTGCCTGTACCTCTGCCCTTTAGACTGACCCTCCTTCTGCCTGCTTCACCTTCCCCTTAACTCACTTACAGTCTGGGACAAGACACGCCTCCTACCTGTGCCGGTAGGTGTGACCTCCAGCTGCCGGCCCACCTGCACCACTGCATCTTGGGATATGGATTCTCTCTACTTGGGCTGTGTGACAGGAGGCAGCACCTAGAACAGACAGATGATAACCCCCCCGTAACCTGAACCATTTATTAGCTTCATAAAAATGTGGTGAAGCATCTGGTCACACACGATAAAAGAGAAAACGTGGCAGGTTTCGGAAGCTTCTCAGAGCATAAAACTTTTGTCTTTATAGGGGAGCTTTCACTTCATAGCTGAGTGTTTAAAGGCCCCCCAAGCAAACCACACCTGCAATGCTACTATTAAACTATTAATCAAAAACACGCTTACATGTTTTGTTAGAGTAGCAAGACTGAACCACACTGATGTCTGTCATTACTTCTAAAAGAGCCCCACATTATTAGCCCCCTCCCTGAGCTCTGTCAAGCAACACATTCCACAGCATTCAGCAACAGATAGGAGGGTGAACCACATTAGGAGTCAAAGCACAACACAGCACGACACATACAGTTAAGAACAGTAGGTGGAGCGTGAATTTAAAAAAAAGAAGTCATTTTACCTCAGGCTTCACACATTGTCATCACAGTGAGATGCTAACACAGAATGAGCATTCTGCTTTGAGTCTCTTTCTTTCACTCGCTCCCCTCTCTCTCTCTCTTTCTCTCTCTCTCTCTCTCTCCACCCCCTCACTCGTTTCTGTCGTCATCTCAGCCCACAGAAGAACAAGGCACAGCTGGACACAGAACAATATGTGAGTGTGAGGGGCACTTGACCGAGCTGGGTCTATCTTTGGCTGAGGCCACCAGCCGCCCTTTTTCTGGTGTGGTTGGCCTCTTGTTCATTAAATGTGGTCAGACGTGGTTTTGCTGATCACTCAATATTGGAGTAAATAAGAGAAGCGTATGAAAAACAAATTGGAATATTTATTGTATTTACAGTATAATACAAAAATCAGTCTTATTGTTTTTAAAATACATCTTTTTTGTAGATACAAGCACAAATAAACAAGTAAATTAGGGATCACAATAGATCATAATCATTGTGACGACTTCATACATTTGAAAAACAAGGCAAATTTACAAATGTTCACGCTTGAGCTAAGGCATAAGTACCAAAAGCAGCAAAGCAAAATGTCACAATGGGAACATGTTTTCATGTTGGAGGACTGAACTCCTTCAGTGACTCAGCAGAGCTTCAGTCTGTTGTAGATGAATCGTGGTGAAATCATCCACGGGCTGTCACCAAGCTGCAGTCATCTCTTGTGCAGCGTGCGCACTGCACTCACGGTGTTTCTCAGTCGGACAGAGGAGCCGGAGCTCTGCGGGTTCTTCTTCTGTTTCTGAGGTTTCTGGCTGGATGTCGGAGACGGTTCTGGCGGAGGGACGTGAATCGGCTTCCAGGGGATGGGATTGTAGAAGCTGGGTGATGGGTAGGATTTGTCGTAGGGGCCTGAACGACAAAGCGCCAAGATGGAAGAGAGATTTCACACATGAAACAATCTACACTAACATGAGGATGAGGTTTATACTCAAACCTCGACCAATATCAATCTACAGGGTCATCTAAAGAGCAAGTGAAACATTTAATAAGTCCAAAATTTGGTGATTGATCTTACTTCTTGGGTGATGATGAGGTGATTTGGGACTCGCTCTGCTCTTTTCATTGGCCTGTGCCACCCATTCTTGAAACTTCTCTTCTGCCCTCCTGCGGCGCTCCTTCTCCTGCTCCTCCTTGAGAGCAGCTTCCTCCTGTCACAAACAGAAACCCTGTCAAAATGTGCCTATTCATGCAGGAGTTTGACAGTCAAGTCTTTTGTGAAGAACTTTACTTTTTCTTTCTTTTCTTTTTCAGTCTTTTCATGGTGCTTCTTCTGCAGCCAGTCTTTATACTTTCGCTGAGCCTTTTGTTCAACCTCCTTTTGTTTCTGCTGCTGCCTCTGCAGCTCTTCCATCGCTTTTTTCTGTTTAAGAAGCTGCTCGTGCCTCTCCTACACAGTACACAACAGACATCGTGATGTGTAAATATGTTGTTAAAGTAGCATAATCACTGGTGATCAAACACATCGTTCTTTACCTTTTCCCTTTTCATTTTCAGCCATTCATGAATCCTCTCCTCTACAACGATACTTTTCTGTTTTCGTTGAATTTCTTGCTGCTCTTGTTTTTCTTTGAGTAGGCGCTCCTAATTTACAGGTTTGAAAAAAATATGTGAATCAAATAACATATGTTAACAATTAACCTTCATTTTATCTGAAAAAAGGGGTTGGAATTAGCTTGCCTCTGCTGCTTTCTGTTCCAGTTTAATTCGGTCCTCCTTGGCTTTATTCACCAACCACATTTCCCAAGCACTTAGTGGAGGTGAGGCTGCAGGCTGCACAGCTGCACCCAGCATCTGTCCCGAAGGAGTCTTGGGTACCTCACAACTTGTAAAGAAACAAATGAACAGAAATCATACCCACACCTTACGTTAAAAAGACACCATTAACAGTTTTTAAGTGCAACAAACCTGGAGTGGTCACTTTGCCTAGGTGAAGTTTTCCGGGCTGGAACGGACTCCAGGTCTTCCTCTTCTCCTTCGCTGTCGAAGCTGTCATGATAGATGGGAGACAGCAGGGAGAACGTGTCCTCGTCATCGGATAGGATGTCGTCTCCCAGTCCCTTGGACGCTGGTAAGTCGTTCCCCTCAATGGTCTTAATCGGGGTCGAGCTGAAGTTTTTGGACGCAGCCGTGGGATGTGTGGGCATGCTGCCTCCTGACATCAGTAAGTCCGCCCCTGCAAGCGAATCGTTTCAGACACTAGACTTCTGTAAAACTGTAAGTTTGTATTTATTGTGACCGAAAATGTCAAAACAAGGCATGGCATCGAATGAGCATTGTTCTACCTACAGAACTGCATCGGATTTAGCCACGCTAGGCTAACGTTAGCACTGAAAGATAACAGCTAAGAGCTAACTTTGTGACATTAACTTCCTCGTACTTTTTCCTCAATGCAATCAACAAAAAGTTGAATCCGAACAAGTTGTACCTTCGATGTGCGCTGTGATTGTTTGCCTTTCAACTCTGCGTTAAAGTTTAAAGGTCCCGTCTTGTTTCCTTCGTGCTGTTCAGAGTGTAACGAAGTGCTGCAACTGAATCGCTGACAACTTTTTTTCCCATGATACACCACGCCCACAAGCGCGAGACGACGCCGTTTCTGTTACCACGGAGATGCTTGACGCCGTCAATTCATCTGTTTCCATGGATTCTAAATGCGCCCTAACCCTACTGTCTGTTAAAACGCCATAATATATACACTCCAGTTCAAAACATCATTAGAATTTTCTTAAACATGCATCAAAAATACAGATTATGATGCCTTAATGTTTTGTTTAAACTGTAAGAGCTATAAAATATTAGTGAATTATATTGGTCCGATGGCATTATGCCTTTTGTGACTTTCATATGGTACACTACTGCATTTTCCTGGGACATATGCCAATGAAAAGTAGGTTGATAGGTACAGATTACTTCATTTGGTTCCAAATAATCTGGTTAGTCCTTGTGAAAACGTGCAGTTGTTGAATCAACGGTTTTGACACAGTTGAAGGTAACCGGGCCATGCACTCAGTCTCAGTGCCACTTAACATTATCAGTCTAATTACCCGCAGGCCAGCCAGAATTAGCTCCTACAGCGAAGGGGGCGCTTTCACGAAGACGTGTGACATTTAGTGTGTGTCTGTTGTGTGTTCTCATGCAAGTTAACGCAAAATTAATCTTTCCATTTTGCCAATGAAACTATCTTTGAGGAAAACACAAAGGGTTCCCAAGGGTGTTTCACTGTGCTTGGACGGACCTACGGAAATGAAGCTTTGAGAGGCTTTTATTGAACTGCACTCTTTTGGACTCTGTAGAGAATCATAACTCCGGATCAGAAAGAGTAAGCTGCTCAATTTGTTTAGTTTTCGTTTTATTGAAGAAAAATGATGAAAAACACTGCTTTGTCTGCTTGTCGATAAATATAAACCATCATTCAGGTATGCTCTCTGAGCAGCTCCCATCCATCACTACTGTGTGATACAATTTTGCATGATGTATCAGATCCCTGTAAGCCGTCCACGGTTCCTGGTAAGACAATGACACGGGACGAGCAGCGCCCATGTGCACGTGCAGAATGCAACTCTGCCCTGGTTCCACGTGCCTGTCGTCCAAGATTCAGGATCACACCAGGCTGCTGGATTCCAGGTTAGGGCTCTCATACTGTTTCCCTTCAGGGGCAGGACTTCTTATTCAGAGCTTGACGCAGTTTATTACTGAGAGCACCCCACCGTCCAGCTCACACCGGCCTGGAGGTATGGTAACAGGAGGCCCTCAGACACGGCCGGAGGGCAGGAGCCAGGGACGGCGGGTCTCCCACACCCCTCATCCGGAACAGAGACCCCCTAGAAAGTCCCGCAAGAAGCTCCAAGTCATCATCTGCGTCCTGCTGGTGGAGCTGTGTGAAAGATTCACTTTCTTTGGGATTGTGTGTAATATGATCCTCTTCTGCACTGTGAAGCTGGGATACGACAACTACCTGGCTGCGACTGTCAACCTGTGCTTCATCGGAGCCAGCACTCTGACCCCCGTCCTGGTTGGGTGGTTTGCAGAAACCTGCTTGGGACGGGCTAAAGTACTCTACCTGTGTGCTTTCCTTCATTTCTTTGGTAAGACATGTCACACATTTTCCAAGAAAAAAAAGGAAAATTTGTAAGATTTCGTTGGGGTCATTTTCAAAGTTGAAAGAAGAAGCTCTTGTTGTAGTTCAGTGAGAGTAGTTACTTCTTTAAAAAGAAAAAAAAGCAAATTTAAGTGATGGTAATTTTTCAGTTTCATACTTTGGGCCAGATATGATCCTTTTGGTGGGCCGATTCTGGCCCACTGGCCACTTATTTCACACTCCTCTACGAGCTTCCCCACGTCGCCGAAATGCAACATTTACCTGTCCGCTGTAGGCACCGCCATGCTGCCTGTGGTGGCCTTTCCCTTCGAAGATTTCTACATCGACACTCACCACATGACCCACCAGCTGGAGCATCGGGAGCAGCAGATCCTGTTCTACACCGGCCTGCTGGCGGCTGCGCTGGGCATCGGCGGCATCCGGGCCATCCTCTGTCCAATGGGAGCCTACTGCCTGCAGGG
>JASSRZ010000080.1:16888970-16930818 GCA_032164315.1 Malacoctenus gilli
GTGTTTCTGGGAATCGCTTACATCCAGCAATCTGTGGCAAAGAACTTGGCCTTCCTCATTCCCTTCACCTCCGTGCTGCTGGCTCTGATCGCCATACACATGATGCGCAACAAACTCACCTACAAGCCCAAGAAAGGTAACCTGCAACAAAACAAACCACGTACAGATACAGAGACACTTCATTGTATGACCAGGCTCTTGTGACTGTTCCCAGTCGGATCCTTACTGACCACACTGGGAGTTTTCCTGAACTCGTTCAAGATGTGCTGCCTCTACTCTCGTCACCTGAGCGGCGATGTGGCCTCTTGGCTGGACAGGGCTAAAGAGAACAACGGTGGCCGGTACAGTGAGATACATGTGGAGAATGTCAAAGTCCTGGCCAAGCTCTTCCCTCTTTACGGGCTCCAGCTGCTGTACAGAGCCTGCATCACGCAGGCAGGTCATTGGGTCATACACGCCCCTGTTCAACAAGTGCAGGGAGTTGATGGGGGTTTTTTTCTCACAGATTCCTTCGGGTTACTACCTTCAGACGATGAACTCCAATCTTCACCTGAACACCCTCCTGTTGCCCATCGGTGCCATGAATGTGATCAGCATCCTGCCTTTGCTGCTCTTAGCACCTCTGATTGAGTGTGTGACCACCTGCTACCTGGCCGCCGGAAAAACTCCCCTGGCACCTGTAAAACTCATCAGTAAGTGTTCCCACACATTCACACCCTGCTCCTCCAAACATTATTTCGATACATGCACCTAAATATCCCTATGTCTCTCTTGCCCCCCCCCCCCTTTCCTACCTGCAATCACAGCCCCCTCTCTCATCACCCCACCCTGTCCGTCCTCCCCCTCCAGCTCTGGGCCATGTGTGTGCCACTCTGTCGGTCCTGGTGGCAGGTCTGTCTGAGCTGCAGAGGAAGGCGTTCCCCCTGGTGGAGCAGACCCTCTCTGGGAAGGTTCTGCAGGTCTCGTCCATGCCGTGTTTCCAACTGGCTCCTCAGTATGTCCTACTCGGTCTGGCGGACGCTCTGGTCACCCCTGCGTGTGAGTTCTGGGATGTGTGCAGCAACAATCACAACAGTATGAAACACAGCGAGGGATAGTTGTCATATGAAGACAATGGCAACAAAAATGTCTGAGTAGCGTCACAAATGTTCACAGATTTCCAAGGTTTCCTTCCCTCTTTCAGGTTCCCTCATATCTTTCCAGCTGACACCGAGTCACATCAGAGGAATCTCCCTGCACTTCCTCACACTGTCCTATGGAGGGGGCTGTTTCCTCGGGGCCTTCATTATTCAGCTGATGTACTTTGGCTCTGGAGGTACTGAAAGCAACACCTTATGTGTGTTTGTCTCGAGGGTTTCTGAAATAAAGTAACATAACCGTGTTATGATATTACAGGGAAGCTATACCCAAACATACTGCATGAAGGGAATCTGGAGCGGTTTTTCTTCTTCTTGGCTTCGCTGATGGCCATAAATACTCTGATGTTTTGGAGTGTATCGTACAGGTAGAAAATCACTGTAAAAGAGGTCAAACCATCTCTCTGTATTTCGTACCTGCCGCCTGAACATCAGCCTCAGCTGTATTCTCTTCCTCTCAACGTGTCTTTCAGGTACATTGACCTGAGTGTACAGGGCAGAGCGCTGACCGTCAGCCCCCTGACTGAGAAGCTGCTGTATTACAAGGCCACCCTGCGCTTCTACGACACCGTCCATCACTCTGTTGACTCCATCTTATGAGTGTTCCTGTTAGGAGCTTAGTGGCGCTGGCGTCACTTCTGAACTTGTCAAGCTTTGTAAATGAAGTTGCTACAACAATATTTTGTTGGCTCATGTGATAGAAACTGTGTGTGATAACATATTTAATTTTTTTTAAATAAATATGGAGTTAAATTTAAAAAACAAACCAAAAACAGACTCATTTATTCATATGCATTTTTATTTGATACATAGAAATAAAACATACATTTGGATTGATTGATTATTGATTTTTTCTTCCATCAGGAATCCATAATAAAAAAGAGTAATATAACAGCAGAGATATCATAGCTAAAACTACACAGGAGATACAAAGATAAGTAGAAGTTTCTTTTTCTTTCAGCTGTCCAACATGAGCTGTTCCTCTTATCGCTCCCATGTATTTAATTGTGCAAACATTGACAACAAAAGACTGATTTCAATATCAAGCTGTGCATTCATGAATGTCTCTTATATTAAAGCTCTTAATGCTTGGATAAATGATTTGGGTATAAAGCCTTAGCTGCATAAATGTGTCATGTGCGATATTGCCACTCGTATACGTGTATATGTGTTGCTTTAATCACTGACTTGCAGTGCTGAAACAAAGGCACTTTTTAAGGACAGGATCAGAATTGGCATATTTTCAGTGTTGCACCCAAATCTACTGAAAACCCTGGAAAGACAGCTTCACGAAATGTGGTCCACACTTCATGCAGGACCGTGAGCATGTTGCCCTCAGACACACTGAAGAAAGTGAGTTTCCCTTCACTGAACTGAAGAAACACGCCAACCCTGCGGGAACGCACGGGAGGAATGTCACTTCTGCATTGTTTATTGTGCCAGAACAGGCAAGAGGATGGACTGCACTGTAATTTCCAGGACCGCTCATTGTGGCCGAAACACGCGTTGTTCCCTGAGCTGTCCCTCTCTATGTTCTTGTACGAGACGGCCACCTCTACGATGCCACCATCCCACTCTACCTCCCAATAATGGTTGCCCTCCAAGCCTTCATTGCACAGAGCCTGAGGATACCTGATGAACCTGTCAGAATGGCTGGTGAAGGGCTTTTTCTTGTTGCAGTATGACAGCTCGTTCTTCGTCACAAAGAGATTTTCTGCAGCGGTGTTGGGATCCAGCGTTATTTTGGTGTCTGCCGGAACATGAAATCCTCAGTTGGCAGGGCAGCTTTCACATATGTATGTTTGGACTAATGTGCAAACAAGGAGGACTCACAATTACCCTCACACCAGGACAAGACTTCTCTCCTTGATGTTGGGTTGACAAGCGGTCTTCTGGGTTCATTCACGAGCACTTAAAAAAAAAAATCTAATATAAAATTCCAGAACAAACAGATCAATAAAAACTATCTCCTCATACTTACTTGTCATTGAGTTGGAATGGGGAAACAGTCTTCGCATTTCATTTGCCACAAAATCCCTCATTTCATTTTTGGCAGCAGTGACAAACTCCCTCACCTCCTCTGTACTTTGATGAGTAGCTGTTGCCACGAGCAGGTCACCCAGGGCCTGTACATTCTGTGAATGCCAAACAAACATAGAGGGGGGAGAGACACGTTAGGTAGATTCATTTTTTATACAAAATGAGACCAAAACATATGGACGAAAGCTGCAGTCACCTGGAAATACTGGGCAAGATCCTCCGACACTGAAAGCAGGCAGGCAGCCTGCTTCACCTGAAGCTCAAATTCTTCATGGTTCAGGTGCTCGATGTTCCGGCTGATGTTGTCCAGTGCCCTTTTCTCTATTTCTCCTACTCTGCCTTTGATCTCAGAGCACACCAAACTCACAAGGAAACTCTGCCAATGCGCTCTGCACACTCGCTCAAAGTCATCGCACACCGCCCACGCGGTGTCCTTGAGGGGGAACAGAGAGAATTTACCTTGACCGGACATCTATTATGAATTACCTGCAATTGATTGTGATTAACGTTTGTTTGTTTTAGCGAGCACATGGATTATACTTACCCTTACAGACTGTGCCAGCATCTCCAGCTCTGCCTTTTTCTCCTGTAAAGCTTCCATCCATTCCTGGAGTTGCTCCATATACTTGTCTATCACCATCTGTCGGAGTAGAAAGACAGAAGCTCTTCAGCACTGATGATGCGATAACAAGAAAAGACTCAATAATTCTGCTGGATTTCATTTTACCTGCATTCTAAATTGCGTTGGCACTATTAAGGTGTGGCTGTTGTGTTCTTCGATAGCACAAAACATGCACAACAGCTCCTGGTCAGTAAGACAGAAAATCTCCTTCAGTCTGTCGTGAAAGCTGCAGATGTTTTCAGCGGCATCAGCAGCACTCTGGTCGGTGGACATCTTGTTCCTCTGCCAGGCAACCCGGGTGCTCTTTGTCAGAAGAGGCTTCTTGTTGAAAGTCAAGTCAGAGTTAAGTTCAGCCCTCAGTTCTTCTGTCGACTCTTTGGCCTCCAAGAATCTCAAATAAAAATGGTTCAGGACCTCCAGTAACTCTGAGCAGATCGAGACCGTCTCTCCCGCTCAAACTAACCTTCCTTTGAATGTTCCCTCAAGTTTATTCGACAGAGGGTGTGGCCTCGTGGCAACTTTGAGCGGGAAACAACTGACTTGTCTTCCTGGCATCGTATTGTTTTGGTTGTGTTTCCCTCCAAAAAGCCAGGGTGGAGGTTTTTTTTGTTTGTTTTTTAATGATTCAGTATTTTCCATTTCAGCTCACACACATGAGACAGAAGAGCAGCCAATGAGAACAATTCAAGAAAATTCAGTTATAGCAGATGATCTGGTATAAAAACAGAGACATTGTATAACAAACTGAGTTCTTTAATATTTTGTGAGCACAAATTCTGTTACAAATTTATAGGACATTCAATCATTTGCATTACTGCTTAGTTGAATATTCTGACATACTTGCAAAATAAAACATGCATAGTTACAGGTGTTTGATCCAAGCTTATGTGAATCACAGTAAATGATTAAATGCATGTTTCTCTGTTAAACGTTGTTGTCTTTCACTTTGTGTTCACCCATTTCCTCAGAAGCATCGTACTTACCACGACTGCTAATCCCACACAGATGCTGCTGGTTTTTGCTACAAGGGCTACATGAGCAGACATAATGCATCCTGGGGAGTCACTGGCTTTTTACAGTTTACTTTTGAAAGAGAATTTTAAAAAAGCAATTTAGCTAACACTGTTTTTTTAAACGAAGAAAAAATGTCATGAATTCTGCAGAAAGTACATGAAACGCAATCATTATCAAAATGTAATTGTACTTTTTTGCAGTTATTCAAGAGGAAAAACAAAGAGTTGTCATCTTTTTATGGTCTATCTGAGGCCGCCTGAACCAGGATGAGTTTAAGAAACAGACGTTTCTTTAGTTGAGGCCTTTCTTACTCTGGAGTGACGATCTTAACGGAGGCTCCTCTGGACACTATGAAACCAGGGTGGAGAGGCTGGGTGAATGTGGCCTGGACCCGGTGAAGCAGCATCATTTCACCTGAATCCGACACGCTGTAGAAAGACAGACACCCTGCTTTATGGTTCAGATACACTCCCACAGTGGAGCAGGAGTCAGTAGGTATTTTGGTTTTGGTTTCATTGTGCCAAAAGGTGCAGCCAGATTTTGAAAGGGACATGCACCAGCATTTGTCAGTGCATTTGTCAAAGCCACTTTCCTCCACCTCGGCCCCTTTATAGGACATAGCAACCTCCACCTTGGGGCCCCTCCATTCCACCTCATAGTAACAAACTCCAGACAGAGCCTCGGAGCACAACACTTGGTCGTATTTGGTGAATCTCTCCGGGTGGTTCGGGTTCTTCTGACCTGTCTTCATCCAGGTTACCTTTCGGTTCCCCTCAGAGAGAACCAAGTTTTTAAACACAGTGTTGGGATCCAAACTGAGGGTGCAGGAATCTGCGAAGAAAACATCAGTCAACATGTTCGAGAGTGAAGCGCAATAAAATAAAAGCACTGAAAGTGATTCAAAAATTGGAATACAACAACTCACACATCAGAAACTCCTCTCTGGTTGTTGGGTCGGGATTGATTTGAACTGAAATGGGCGGGGGGAAACCAAGTTATTTCTAAGAGAACATGCTTTTTAAGGTGATAATTAAGTTGTATTTCTTGAAATATTTTCTTACTTGTCTTTGACAATTCTGCAATATCTTTTGCCATTTTTTCCATTTTGAACCTTGAGTCAGAAACAGCCTTTGATATGAAGTCAAAAGCTGCCTTCGGCTGGAAATCATCGGACACGTCCAGTTCTGTGCGCTCAAAAATGGGCTTGCATTGCTAGGAAAGTGTAGAGAAGGAAGCACAAGATAAACAGTGGCCCCACACACAAGTCGCGCTGAGTGTTGGCTTGTCGGTCTACCTGCAGGAAATAGATGTGATCCTCGGTGAGTGCCAGCTGCTTCAGTTCCTCCTCTGCCCTCCTCAGCTCACTGATCTCCTTCTCCAGACGACCTTGGAGGGCCTCCGCCCGGCCCATCACCGCCTTCTCGTGCTGCCTGATCAACTCCCTCACTGCACAGTGCATCGCGTCTGCCATCAGCACGATTTCAGCGTGGGCTTTCTCATTCTCGTCAACAGCTGTGTTGCTGAAACTCTGAAACAGACAAAAGGAAAGAGGTTTGCGTCACAAGATGGAGCCAAAATTGAAGAGCCGTTTTACTTTGCATGTGTGTCAGACACAGTTTACCTCCAGTCCTTTCATTTTCAGTTTCAGTTGATGCAGCTGCTTCTCAGTTTCTTGAATTTTTTGCTGGTATTTTATCTTCCTGCTCCCAAATTGTTTCTGGGAACAGAAAAAATATAAACTCCATTGTTGACAAAACTGACTTTTTATAGATTTATAGAAAAGAAAAACTTATCCAGCCCCAGCAGATCCCCTAAAAGTGCTGGAGCACCAGAGTTCATGATCTTTCTGCAGGCTCACAATTTATTTCTCTTCTTTTTTTCGATGTGCAAAAGAATGAAACCACATGTAAATTAATTTCCAACAAACTGACACCTTTGGATGCAAAACGACTTATGTTTTTTTCTGCTGGAACACCTCAAAAAAATTCTGAAAGTCTGAAAGAATGTCCGTGTACCACTGTGACAACACGTACTGCCAAACAACCTTCAAACCACAAGTGATACTCAACACAATGTCACACTGCACTGCTGATATGTGACCTGAGAAGTGGTCACAGTTGCTTACCTGTTTCTCCTTTCGCTCTCCTGCGGCTGAGACGGTGTCATGACCTTTGTGGTCATCCATCACACACAGCAGGCAGATGCATTGATCATCAGTGCGGCAGAAGACCTCCAGCAGCTTGTCGTGCTTGGGGCAGATCTTCTCCTGAATGGAGGTCGACACTTCAACCAGCTTGTGCCTCTTGAAAGCGGCAGACTCGAAGTGAGGCTGCAGGTGAGTAGCGCAGTAAGACGCCAGGCACACCAGGCAGGACTTCACCGCCTTCTGCTTCTTCACAGAGCAGAAGTCACACTTCACGTCACCTGAAGCGACGCCAGCCGCCGATGGGGGTCTGGAGGGTCCCGCTGCGGACATTTTCCCAATCAGGTCGGTCAGCACCGTGTTCCTGCTCAACACGGGCCTCGACTTAAACGCGTGACGACACTGGGGACAGTTGTAAGCTCTGCGGTGGTCTTCCTGGTCCCAATAGGCATTCAGGCAGTCCATGCAGAAACTGTGCCCACAGTGGAGACTCACGGGATTCTGCAATACATCCAAACAGATGGAGCAGAAGAGAGATGAGTCGTCGAGAGCAGCTTTCTCGGCCATTGCTCCTCTTTGATAACTTTTCACTTTCACTTTCTGTGAAATGGGGTCTGTCTCAACTCGGAGCGGCTCACCCTGCAGATCTGTATAACGGTGCACAGCAATCAAACAAAGCCTCCCAACTGTAAAAAATGTTGCTGCATATTATTTTCAGTTTTGTATGACACTTGGTTGTTTTAATTTATCAGCAAAAAGAGTTACTGTCAATCCAAAGGATCAGTGCAGTATTTCTCAGTTCGACCTGAATTCATTTACTTTTCATTCTAATCGATATTTTTTTGTACTTCTCGTTCGTATGTATTTAGTAATTTTTTTAAATATTTTAAAAAGAATAATACAAAAAAGACTTTTTTCTGCGAGATTTCAGCGTACTGCGAGATTTCCTGGGTAACCATGGAAACGAGGCTGCGTTCAGTACCTTCCCACTGAGGAAGAGGCGGAGTGTTTTTACTGTGTACCTCGGGTCATGTTTGTATTCAGCAGTCAGCCTTTTACACGATGGAGCTGCCGGGGACGATTAGAAGACAGTTGGAGCACTTTTCCCGTAATGTTTTATTCGACCAGAGTCGGTCAGGACCCGTCCCCAAAGACCAGGACTCGTTTTTTTCCCACGGTAAGTGAGTCGTTCTCAGCAGTGGCGTTAGCATCGAAGTAGCATGAAGCTTCGCTACTGTTACGTGCATGGATGTTTCCAGTAGCGCTTTCGGGTTGGATTCGTCGCCACTCAGAGTCTCCCGTGATTCCTTTGTTCTCAGAGAAGCGGGTCCTGTCCAGTCTGCAGCTCCAGATGTCGCTGTACTTTAACATGTGGTTCTTCCCCTGGTGGTGGATCAGTGAAATTGTAATGCTGCACCTGAAGGTAAGACGAGTGTTTGACAGGAGACATGGGACGGCCGGGGACCGAGTAACGTACCATTGAATTCAGCACTATGAGTAAGCACAGAGAAGCACGATGAAAAGACCCTCTTATTGCAGCCTAAGAAACACACAGACACTTGATGACCTTTAATCGAGTGCGTTTGTAAAAATCGACAGTATTCAGACACAGCGGTCACTCAGGCACGCGATGTTAAAAGCCGATTCCAAGAATATCATCCAGTGAACAAATAACCTCATTTGTGGCTTTTCCTCACTTGTACTTCTCAAAAATTAATTTGATAGAAAAATTTGAATAAAGAAGTTTCTATTCTTCAATGAAAATCAAATCTGCTCAAACTTGAAAGTAAGAACTGAAAAGAACCACAAACAGAAAGCATGAATGGGAGCCATTAAAGACAAACAAATCACTACCAGATGCAGCAGGATAAAAACAAACAGGAACCACCTGAAAACAACACTTGGTTTTGTCATTGTATGAAAACATGTTTAATTTCTTTTTTTGTACTTTCATTTCTGTCAGTATCCTGCTTTGCCAGACTACTACAAGTTCATCCTTGTTACCATCCTTTTGCTGATGACGCTGATTGAGGCCATCAGACTTTATCTCGGTTACACTGGGAACCTGCAAGAAAAGGTGAGACGTCCCCCACACAGACACAGAGATCGTAATCAGGCCACAGTGAACATCTGTGAGCAGTGTTACCTAATGCGTTTTCAATTCAAGGTCCCAGAGTTGGCTGGATTTTGGTTGTTGAGCATCCTTCTGCAGTTTCCACTCATCCTGTTTCAACTGTTCAACGAAGCCATCCTGGTGCTACCCCTGGAGAGAGGCATTCACATCGTTCTCGCCATATTCATACTCACACAAGTAAGATTTAATTCCTCTGGAAAACTGCCTAGGCTTCTTGCATGTCCTCATTGAACTTATTTCCATATTTGACTCCTTGTGTAACAGCTTTTGCCTTGCGTTAATTGTGACTGAATTAATGTCGCATTTTCTTGTTGACTGATCCAGGCCCTCTCTGGTTTTATGGCGCTCCGGGACATGGTCAGGCACACCGAAAGCCAATTCCATCTGCGGCAGTTTGACTGATTTCAGAGGCCACGACCTTTCTGATGCACGTCTTGTACTACATGTAAAATATTAGAAGTTTGATCTTTGTGACTTGATTGGAGAAAAAAAACACTTTTCAAATATATTTATTTTTCTAATGTATTAACAGCCCATTTGTTTTGTATTGTTTAATTTTTTCAGAAAATAAAGTCTACATGACAATCGGGATTGTGCATCATTTATTTAAATGATGCTTCCATAATTTCACTGGAATCCATTAATGTTTCCAAATAATTGATCTCAACCTATAAATGAGGTACTCAACAGTGCTTGACAGTTCTCCACAAAAAGGTTTCACACTCGTCGAGAAATGGAGTGTGTGTATTGTTCTCTGATAATAGTTGTGGGCTAGGATGGAGCAGACTGCGATGTTCTTGTGAGCGTTGCCTCTTGGTGGCCTGCACTTGCTGGGCTCTCCCTTCTGACGTGGCAGTTCCCGGCATTGTCAGTCTGAAGCCCACCGAGGGCGTCACTCGGTGGGCGTGTGGGCTCAACTTTCGCTCTGCCCGAAAGGTTTGGCAAGGGCGGTAAAATATCCACACGTCCGTTGTCCTTCCAATTGTTTTTGCAGCGTCTTGGGAAAATGAAAAGATGCAGTACATTAGAACACCTTTAAAATCTGTTTTCATCACTGCATTAAATCATGTTTGTCATGAAAATATACAATAGATGCTTTAAGAGATTAGATGTGTGTGTTGACCTCTTTCCTCTCTGTTCCTGCGGGACAGGCACAAATAAATCACTGCATGATTTGGTTTCTGTCAAAGGCTTGCTGTCTTTCAGGGTCTGCTCTGCGACTGGTTGACCTCTCAGCAGCGATGGGGAAACTGAATAAGTTAGATGAGAAGGAAGACAACAAGTTCATCTCTCTTTCATAACTTTTTTGACAAAATAATCAATTCAATGTAGAATTAGGTTGCCTGCTGGACCTGCTGAGGTGTTTTGCTGTTCCTCATGCTGCAGTTGTGTGTTTGTATGTGAATGCGGGACAAAGTATTGTTCTGCAACTCGCAGAGTGTTTCTGTCTTTGAAAATGTGCTCATTGAGGTTCACAGTGTTGAAACTTGACAGCAGGCGTTTTGTTGACACAACATCTGGAAGCATCTTGACACACATGGTTGAGGGAGACCTGCTGGTGACGAGACACAGCGTTCATGAATGTGAGTGTCTCAGGTCTGCTTTCATCCCATGTGTTGATAAGAATATGTTTTGGTTTTGAGGCATTACCTGTGGGTGGATGCCAAAGAAGGCGACAGCCCTAAAAAAGAGACACAGTTACACTCCAGTCTGGTCAAAATTAAAGACAAGCTAGACAGATGAAACTACAGATCGACACACAAACCTCTGTAGACGTTATATGAGGGAAAGCACTGTCGGTGGCAGTGATGAGGCACTCTTGAATGTGAGCAGTTTGGTGAAGGCATAACGAAAGCACTCAGGTGCAGCAGCTGAGAGGAACACCTCCACTGTCCCGTGTCCATGCCTGTGTTTCCTGTGAAAAGTGACATGCAACTTTTCAGAATGCAGCATAAAACCTCTTCTGATGCTACGATGGTTCAGTGTAATTGGTGGAGTCTCCATAATGAACCTTACCCATACAAGGCACACGTGCGATGGCGTGCTGACATGGTTTTGGCCTGTGATGCAGGTATGGAGTGCACATTTTTTTGGAATAGGCATCCTTTACAAACAAAAAAAATCATCCAATTAATAGGAGTAATGGATTTATGAGTGTATAAGTGATCCGAGATCCATCTTTACCTGGACGGGCTCGCAGCCCTGCCATAGTGTCACTTGGCTGGCCTCCCCATGGCGAGCATGAGTGGGAGGAAGCACCGCTTTGCCAAGCAGGCCATTCAACTATACATTTAAAGAAAATGATGGAAGACCAACTTAGGAAACTTCTCTTTTACCAGTCAAATCTTTCTCGAGAATCAAATCACAAACTCACCCGCCATTTCCTCCTATGTCGTCCCGCCGGCTTCTCCAGGATGCTCTCTTTACCCAAGTCGTCTTGAGGAACACTGGAGTTCTGCAAGGACCATTCACTAACCATCAAAAACCATCCAGTACAACACTGATGCTTTAAGTTTGGACGTTTTTTTTCTTGTTTACTTTTACAGTATTACTGATGTTGATCTCCTGGACCTTTGGCAGTATGCAGTTCTCTGCTCTGTCTGCTTGCTGCCTGTTCCTTTCTCTGCGACTCCTGAGGCGCTTTTTCTTCTTCCTCACTGGAGTTTGCTGCAGAGGAGTTTGGAGAGATTCATTAAACTGATCGTATCAAAAATACACAGATCAATGAAGTCAATTCCAATCTCGGGCTATCACATTGGATATTACATTTTAGCCTGATGTACCTCTGGGATGTCAGCTTTTGGCTTGTTCAGTAAATGAACTGGAAGTCCATCTGAATCTGAGCTGTTTGAACCGCTGGTGCTGTCAACACAAGTGAGAATATTTTGCATTCAAGTGCACATGTGATCATAAAATAGGCATAACAAATACATGAGCCACATTTATTTTCATGGATACATAGATAAAAAATAAATACATATATATATTACCTGGTTTCCAGGTCAGACACAGAGATGTGACACTCAGTGCCCAAATCTTTGCCAAGTCTTTCTCTGGCCTGTTTTCTCAACAAAGCTGCCAGCTCGGTTAAACAGTAGGTGGTCTGGGATCAAAAACGCAGAAGACACATAAAAAGAATGTCATAATATCAAGGTATATTTTCCCTTGTTAAATGAGGATAGCCTTATTAATCTAGTACAAATATTTTAATTCAAAATCAAGCAGGACTCTCCGTTGTATTGTTTACCTTTGTTGGATCAGGATCACAATAGTCGAGCAGAGTGTCACAAAAGTAAAAGCCCAATGACTTGAGGTCTCGGGTGGAAAAATGGGTCCCTCTCCTGTCGCCTGTCAATCGAGCAAATGACAGAAGCTCAAAGAAGAAGCGCTAAAGCTTACAAATTCAGGTGTGAAGTCTGCACTCACCAAGAGTAGAACCTCCAAAGGTAGCCTCCATGGTGTAGCTGTTCTTGATGCCAAGTCTCCACATTACGATTCTTCCTGTTCCCTCTTTGCTCTTATGCACTCGAAATTTGCAGCTCTTAAATGAGAACTGGGTGAGAGTGTTTAGATGCTGTAGTTAACAGGGTGTTGGGAATAAATACCAGGAACAATGATTTTTGTAGGTCAACATATAAACAGCAATAGTTGGAGGAACCTTAATTGTCTTGAAAGGTCAAATTAAAAGGTAAAGACCTTTACCTTATTACTGGCATTCTTGCTCATCATGAGTGGAAAGACTCGCTCATGTAGTTTAAGCGACGCGTCCCCACGGTTGTTGCAACCGTACATGAAGACATTGTTCTTACGGCTGTGGCCATGAAAGTCACAGTAAAGAACTACATCCATCTCAGACAATAATCTAGGAAGGTAAAAACAACAGAAGTCTAGTCAGAAGAAAATTCGTCAACGCTCCAAAAATGAAAATCCAAGAGGAAAAAGTCTTGAAGGTTTTTTTTTTTCTGCCCATGACACTCATCAAACAAAAAACTTGATCGGTAATGTCTGAAATCTTGCCTTTCCACCATGTTTCTCGTGTGCCACACACAAGGAAAGGAGTCCTTGAGCAACGTCTTGTAGTTCCTATTGAGGTCCCTGCCAGCCAGAGAGCATCGGTAATTTCCCACCACCACTCCATCTGGGTTCAGCATCGGCACCACCTGCATCCGATAAAGTGTAGTTCTCAGATTTGAATGTTCTGAATCTGGAACAATACATAAGCAGTACCAAAATAAATCTCCAAACAATTAAAAAAAGGTGAAAAAGAAATTAGCACCTTGAAAACAAAAGTGTCCCTGAGTAGCTGAGCATCATCTGAGTTGCCAAGCAGAAAGTCCAGGAATCCCTCCATCATCCAGGACCCATTGGTTTCCCCGGGGTGCACTCGGGCCGTCACCACAACAGCCTTCTTGGTCCGGCCCTCCAATCTGCTGGCACCCTGGGATGTGATTGTCACCACATACACAGCATTCCCAGCAAGGCTGTGGCACAGGACTCGCACTTTACAGTATGATGCAATGGCTGGGTTGGAGGATATGTGCCTCAGGTAGCGCTGCAGGTGTGAATAAGTGTAAGGGTAACAGTGCGCCAGGTAGCAGGTGTCGGAGTCATAGGGGAACTGGAGAGTCCAGGACAGTGAGTACAAAGCAATGGTGTCACCGTTGCTGTCCTTCGCCGTCTGAAGAAAAGCAAAAAACTTTGTTATCACACGAAAACTGAGAGCTGCCAGCAATTAAGATTTATGACTTTAAAAGTTTAAGTAAAACAGAGACACTTGGGTCAGCACTCATGTTTCAATATGAGAAGGTCCCTGGTTTGGTCCGACAAAAGCCCAATTTGGTGCTAAAGTTTACAGAAGCATTGGCTTTAATCTGTGTATTCTGCAAAAATATCAAGGACAAAGACCTTTGACAAAGCTTCCTTCTTAAGATTGCCATGAAGCTACATTTCACTTTATTTCGAGTATCTAAATTCAGAAAATCTGCAAAAAAAAAAGTACAATGACAAAAGTTGACCAAGATTCCACCTACTTGACTGCCATTTGGATAGTATTTGATGTTGGTGCCTGTACGTTGCCATCCAACACCATCCTCCTGAGCAGCCCTCTCAGAGTAGAGAAGTGGCCTCATACCCAGAGAGTACAGGCTGCTGCTCTTGGTGAAATTGATGATGGTGAAGCGGTATGTCACGCCAGCTTTCATCTTTCTGACCCTGAAGTAAAACCACTGAGTGTGTTTTGTGGTGTACATATCTGTACGCAAAGTCAGCTCGTAATCATGGACACCCCTGAATAGAAAAGAAAACACAAAAGACAAACACAACTCTAAATACAGACCTACAAAATAGAAAAAGGGCAAAACAATATGGTTGACATGCTGATCAATAAATCAACTTCTTACACTTGAACAGCCTTCTGAAGGTTCCCACTTTCAAACCGCGACTCAAACTCAAGGGTGAAGTCTGTCTGATTGTCGTGACATCTAGCATTCCTAATGGGCTCCCGGGTCCCGCAAACATGAGAGCAGGTGAAATAGAGACGCACTGTGGCTTGAAAGAAAAGAGACAGATGAGATAAGAATGAGCATGAAATTTCCTATGTAAAGTATTCATTTGCATGAGTTACCTTGGTCAATGCAGTACACCACCTTCCCCCTCTCCTCTCCAACTTGCATTGGTGTCCTCTCATGTCCTGTGGGCTGATAGAAAGGTTCTGGGTGTGGCGGGTCCCACTCTGTAAAACACACTCTTCTCGTGTCATAATGTGATAAACAACAGTAAAAGTGAATGCTGCAGTTTTGAACAGGTGTCACTCTGACTTGTCACAATGATTAACACTGAGTCTTAAATGTAATCATTAGTTGATAACGACCTTTAAGAAAGTTTCAATTATTATAATTAATAGACATGCTGACAGACAAGTTATAACAAAAGTGTAAAGATTACCAATGTGTTGAATTACGTCATTGATGACCTGACACTCTATGGGCCATCGAGGGCGGGAGATCGATGGGATGTTGACGAGGTTCAGCGGCGCCCTCAGACTTAGGACAGGTCGACCACCATCAAAGTCTATAAGTAGTTGCTTCGTCCGCAGTGTCTGATTCAGGTTTATAGACACTGAATGGAAACACCAATCACAGTTTATATAAGCACGTCAATGCACTTGTTCTCACAGGACAGTAATTTAGACATACATTTTTTATCAAGTGTGTTTCTTCTCTATCATCTAAGCCGAACACTCTCAAAGGGATTACGGTGCACCTGATCAGTTTCACTACCTTGTTCACAAAAGACCTCTTGTTTAATTTGTAATGAGCTATAATTGGGAATACCACATTTCCATTCCAGTTTTACCAATGCAATGTTCCAATGTCAGCAACAGACGGAGTACATACATTACAAAACATGAATTATACATGCATCTATGGCTTTTGTAACATTAGCTTACACTGTGTCCGCCCTGCTAACTCATCCTCATATTCTTCTGTGTTGGAATCGATGTTTGATTTGTCCTCCCGATAAGTGGTCCACCAATTCCTGATGGTCGAGACTGGCAAGGGGGATTTTTTATCTGCCTGCAGATAGACACACATATCTATTTGAAACAACAAATGAATGATGAAATGAAAAACTTTGTATTTTCTTTTCATTTTCTAGAGAAAAAAACAAGTTACTCATTCGACCTTTTTCTATAAGTACATTATTGAGGAGAGGGTGATACGTTCCTAAAATATTTGAGCTGTTTGTTTGTTTTTTTAATGCAGAGCCCCAAATGGTTTCAAGAAACAATTATTTGAATTGTAAATTGCCTTTGATACTTTAGTTACATTTACCAACACTTTTTAGCATACTTTTTGATATTGTGATTCACATGTCCAAAAACAAGTTCAAAAGGAGGTGGTTTCCAATGCATTTTCACATATGCCAAGCCGCAAAAGTAAACGGTAATTTCATATTGCAACCAAGTAGTTTTCTCGCCATTAAAAATCTCTAGTTCCGGCATAGAAAGTTCCCAGGTAATGGATTTTAATATTTAGAAGATTTTCTTTTGTAATTGAGAAATATATTCTCATTCCTTCTAGGTAAACCAAAAAGCCGTAAATTACATATGTATTCAGTGACTTCCACACAATTAACACAAGTAGCTAATATTAAACTCACGTGCGAGGTTTTGGTGCTGGGTGCTCCCGCAGGCATCCTCGGCTGTCTTTCTGCTAGAGAGGAAATGACATCTAAACTTTACTTTCTTCACGTTTATTGCAAAAACTAGTGTTGCTTCGCTCAAACATCAGTCACTACGGAGTCCATCTTAAAAACGACACATCATTCTTGGTGTTTCAGGAAAACAAATCTAGATTCATTTGTATGGAGTCGGTCGCCGCAGGGATCCTTGCAGGTGTCCAGTGGCTAAGACAAAGTTAGCTTCTTCACCTGGTTACTGCTACGACACACGTCCACGCCCGCCCCACGGGATTCGTTGGCGACCTGCTGCCACTTACCTCGCTCGTACTTCATTTCCCCTCATTTGTTAAGAAGGAAAGCAAAAACTTTTAAAAAGAACTCTGAAGCAAGACTGGTGGCCAAGACCGAGTGGGACAATCTTTTCCCAAGTGCGGCGTAACCTAGCAACAGGCTTCCTCAACAACACCGCCGTTGCCACGATTATTTCTTTCCCTATGAAAATTATTTTTCCCAATTTTTCATTTAAAAAATTAAAATTCTTACATTTTGTTTCATTGCCACATCTAATCTGAATTGTTTAAATTATTTTATTTTTGCAATTGTTCAAGTAATTGTAAAAACACAATCACAAAATTTCAATTTATTCTACTGAATGTATTGCTTCTTTTGATTCTAGGACATAATTGTTGCATTCTATCAATTTGAAAAAAAATAATTAACACTTTGAATAGAAGCATTCTTAAACTTTTTTTCTCTTTCAAATGATGTTTTACTAGTTTATGGCAGGGGCAATTGAGTTCATCAGCCTGTCTCAGCCTTTTTTACACAGCAGTACTTCAGCAACAGGTCAAACAGCAAATTTGTTCATTTCTAGAAAACAAATTCAAACAGAACAATGACTTTCAATTTTTTTTAATAACTTTTTACAAAACAATATACAAGTTCAATGACATTTCCCCCCCTTTGACAAACATGGCTTATCCAAATATACAGTTTATGTACACTTGTAAAAATGCTCAATAAAAGAGTCAGCCAAAATAAAACTGAGGTGGTCGTTTACACGGGATCATTACAAAATAGTGATGAAATAATGACAAGCAGAGCCAAAAATATTTGGCACATTAACAGTTGTCGCTCAAAAAACAAACATGAAACCCACTGTGTGAATGGCCTGCCATGGAAAGTCTCATCATCAACACGGACGTCCACTGAGAAAAACTGAAGCTGCTGAAGGATGCATCATGAATGGAGTGGATTTAATGAGGGCTGACAAAGATGTAAAACTCGGGGCTGGATGTTACGTGCTGTTCATTTTTCGTTTTTTCAAGCGGTCCCTCCAGTTGTCGGGCAAAGCCTCAAAGTTGGCATTCTTGGAGGCTTTTCCACTGTCGAAATAAAAACAGAAGATGAGAAGTTGATCAGCAAAGTCAAACTAGAAATAAATCATGAACTTTATCACTTTGGTTTGAAAACATACGTCACGAGCTGCTGTTGCTTCCACTCCTCGATGCTCTTCTTGTTGAGCTGGTCTCTGTCTTCATCACTGGAGCTGCTCTTCTCCTCTTCATCCAGCTCCTTCTGGATGCTTTGCCACTTTTTCACCAAGGAGGGCATTTTGGTCTTACTCTTCTTTGACTAGGGACACAGAGGGGGAATGAGTCCAAGAGAAAAAGCAATGTTAAATTCAATAAATAAAACAGGCACACAAAAAATAAATTCTATGAGACACTTTTTCTGGAGGGTTTCACCCTTATTCTCTGATTCTTGATGTAAAAACGGGACTCAAATACCAACCTTTTCCTTTTTGGTTTTCTTGGTCTTTTCCATGAGCACAGATTTGGCTCCTGGGGGTTCATATGGTGGCTGCGGTGGTGGCAGTGGTGGTTGAGGAGGAAGGGCCGGTAGGGGAGGGATGGGAGGTTCACAGGGCACCAAGGGGGTAGCGACAGCCGACACTGCCCAATAACCTGCTGCTGACATCAGAGGCGCTGCCCATAAAGAAAGGGATTTTTGTTACTGCATAACCAAACAAACACATCTCAATTAAGTGTTTGCTTCAAAAACATGCAATTCAGATGGAGAGAGGTATTTTACCTGCGCTGACTGCTGGCTGGGAGTAGAGAATAGGACTGCTGCCGATTGTAATGCTTTTACTCAGCTGACTGGCTTTTCGCTTTTGACCTTTCCCCAAAGCGACGGATGATTCTATGATCTGTGCGAGAGAAATGTGAATGTTCAGAGCTTTGATGGTGTCGTTTTGATCTGTGGGTTCAAATAGTACAATATTCAAAGGCTTTATTTTGCCCCAAACCTTCATGCCAACAGTGCCGGGGGGTAAAGGAGGCCTGCCATCTTCTTCAGTCCCAGGAGCTGGAGGCTCCTCGTCATTGTCATCATCCATCTCCATCTCCACCTCCATAATTTCTCCATCACTGTCAGGGGGAGGAGGAGGGGGAGGGGGCGAGCCTGGTGGGAGGGGTGGTGGTGGGGGGTAGTTGGAAGGCGGTGGAGGGGGGCTTTCTGGTGGTGGTGGCTGGAGAGGGGGCCAGGCAGATGATGCGCTGGACTGAGGAGGTGGATGTGGTGGGGCAGCAAATGTAGATGATCCTGTTGATGAAACAACAATTCCTGTTGGCATCAACACTTTGCATCGCATCGATACACAACCGTTTACCAGACTGACCTGTGACCTTACCCGTGGACGCGGATGTTTTCCCATCTTCTTGGCTGGACGTCTGCGTCTGGCCGCTTTTCGGGTCTTCCTCCTTGTCCTCCTCTGTTGGAAAATCCCACTGGGAGGAACCAGTCCGGTCCTTCACGTAGAAATACCGCCTGTGCTCTCTAAAAATTGGGACAACAGAGATAAAAGGCAATGGTCTTAACCACTGGCCTTGAGACGTGCTGAGTGCCATGATACCCTGGGTCAGTGGGGTAAGAAAAGTGGACGTAATGGCCACAGTGGGGGGACAATAATGTAGGTATGGACAGCAATTTTAACTGTCCTGAATGAAGGTCCAAATTAGATTGTGGTTATGGATGTGGACAGGGAACCCACCTTGGTTTCAATATCAAAAATAAAACAAATCATCTAGGTCCTGAAAGTAGCATTCAGCAGCTCACACCATGGTTGTCACAATTGCTCTGTTTTAGACAACCATTGCCTCCCAGACACAGGAGGACGCCAGGAAGGAATCATCATCATCAGTTTCAACAACAACAATAATTGTAGGCCAGAAAATAACAAGCACACAGTCATCTCATTTTACATCAGAAAGAAAGTAACCAAAGAAAAAAAACCAAACAAAAAAACAGGAAGACATATGAAATAAGAGTTGGTCTGACCTGCTGGATTCCCGTCATTGCTCCATCTTCACCTTTTATTTGATGCGTGACACTCCTCGCTTCCAGGGCATCACTCTGTCTGCATTGCATTCTGGGGGTTGTAGTCCTGCAAAGTGCAAAGCTCTCCCACGCAACGGCCCCTACCATATAACCCCTCAAGTTTTCCACTGTCTGGACTCCGTTTACAAGGCCCCCCTTCAAACAGGGCTTGGGAGTCTGTCATAGTGACAGGGGAGTTGGCTCTGTGGCAGGCTTATTTAACAGGAGGCAGGCTGGCCCAGAGTGGATGCACCCTCATCAGTACGTGCAAGGACTGCATCTCACAAACCTGAAGAGTCTGTTTCTGGAAAGTATTTTCATCCACTCAGACTTGGTTCAGCTTCTCTCCAAGTCATGTTACAAAGTCTGCAACCACGGCACTGAGGGGGGTGGTGTCACACGGTACGGTTTTTGGGGGCGAGGGAGTTTAGAGATGTGAAAGGTAAGGAGCGCGTACCTGTCCCAGTGGCAGGACCAGCCTTTAGGGGTGGCGTTAAGTTCGTAATATTTTATGTGTTCAGCAGCTTCCTGCAGCCTGCGGCGAAGATAGACGCCATTCAGAGCACCCTCCCTCCAGTCAGCGATTCTTGTCTGGACAAAAGCAAGAACAAAGGACAATTAGCAACATGAACGAGATGCAAATAAGTAGTGAAAAATATGAAAACAGCTATTTTATTGTTTTTAGGCTACACTGATATATGCTTACCTCAGTTTGCAGCAGAAGCAGCTGGAAGTTAGAAATCGTCTTTTTGTGTATGCCGAGGAACTCCATCTTGCTGGTTAAGGTGTTTGCCAATTCTCCGATCTGAAACTACATTGATATGGCGTTAAAACATGTATGAAAGAGATTTTCATCTTCACGTTGGTTGAAAATAGTCGTGCTTATACCTTGAGTTCGGGTGTTTCAATTTTGAGCTCAGTCGTCTCTGCCTCTTCTTTCACCGAGAGTTTCAAAGGTGATTTGTCCCCAGAGTCGTTTGCTTCTTGATTTTCTCCTTCCGCAATATTTTCTAAAACTTTAGAAGGAACTGCAAGACAAAACAGATGCAATTAACCATTGATGCTTCAGTGCAACAGGGTCTATTTGTGAGCTCCTTGAAACTTCGCTTGAAGACGTGCAATGTATAAACCCACCTGTTTCCATGCCGTCTGGAAAGTCTGAACCTCGGCTGTTTGAATCAGGACTGGCAGCAGAAGGAAAGACAGTCTTCCACCGTTTTTTCTTCAGTAACTGACCACGAGTGCCAGAGGCCTCTTGGCTCGTCTCGGAACAAGGACTAGAACCCCCAGCACTTCCATCACCCTCCTCCAATGCCCGAAGCTCAGCCTACGAGTCAGATCGAGTTAAACACCAACATTAAAACCTTCCCCATATTTAAAGAAATCCAGCCAACAACAGTGTACAAGAGGCTACCCAAAGTGACTCAAGACTTTTTAGTTTGAACTCCACCTTCTTCCTCTCGAGAGCGAGTTCCAGTTCCATCGTGTCTTCTTCGGTCTCCTCTTCAGCGTCGGAGTTGTCTTTGGGCTGTTTCTTGGTGACGACATCCTTTTGGACAGCAGGAGCTGATTCGGAATCCTGTGGAGGCCTTGCGGGGGATCCTACTGGCCGAACGCTTTCCCCCTCAGAATCCAAGCTGTTTTCGGGTTCATCCAGACCTCTTAGCAATCTCTTCCGCCACTTCTCCTCTGCTTCTTTCACTTCAGAGGAGATCAGAGGTCCAAGGAGAGATGCAGCCACTCCACGACGCTCCTCTTCTTCACTTGTGAGGCCAACAACACTCTCAATGACCTCCTTTTAAACATAGAAAAAAAATAAGTGTGATGTAAATAAAATTAAACAAGATTTTACAGCAGCAAAGAAACAAGTACTGTTTCCCCCAGTTTGGCATCAAAATATCACTTGCCTTCACTTTGGTCTCCTTCGCTGTTGCACCTGCACCAGAGGTGACTTTTTCCTCAGTGTAGTAACCTGCTTGAGCCGTGCCATTGCCATTAACGTTGGTGCTACAGAAGACATGGTCACAGATTAGTGTAACAGGAAAGAAGAAAATCCTAACATTTCCACTGATTTTATCAGACAAAAAAAATGCCAGTTGGCAACTTGTGATAATACTTAGGGCTTGAATACCTATTGCTGTACTGTTCCATGCTCTGCATCTGATTGGCAAGATAGTGTGGCAGCTCCCAGGACACCTCATTGGTCAGAGTGTTCCAGTAGTAATAACAGCCAGAGTTTTCATCCCACACCTCCTGCCAGTCACCCATCTCTACACCCACTGGAAAAGAAGCACAGGAACAAGATACCTCAAAACAAATATTAAATGTTTTTGGAGACGATATGAACACTCAGTTTCATTAAAAAAAGAATTTGGATCCATATGGAGTTTTTTGTTGTTTTTTTTACCTCCTGCCAGTGAGTACTGTGTATTGTACTCGAAGCCAGCTCCGTGTGGATGCTGTGCATCCCCTGCAGTTTGCTGCTGAGCGCTGCCCTCTGGTTTGGGAGGTGCAGTAGTGGCATTTGAAGGATTAGACGTTGCATCATCCGAAGTTGGCTGAGTTGTGATTGCATCAATTTCCTAAGATATAGATTCACAAAGGACATTAATCAATGTTTGCAGTGAGACACTATTTGAACATCATCAATGAAAATGGTAAGAGATGTGTTGCTTCTTTTACTCACAGCCATAAAATTAGCCAAAGTACTGTCAATGTCTGCTGATTGGTTGTGTTGGGACTTTGCAGTTGAAAGGTGAGAGTCTCCACCATCATCCTCGTCGCTGTCTTCGTAGGCTCCCAGCAGAGACAAACCCTCTGAATGATTACACACAACATTCATTAGCCTCAGCTGTCCCTTTTATTAAAAGCGAATCATCAAAACAGGAGCCCTCTGCTTATTCACCTGTAGCTTTCACGGCTGGTGTCTTCAAATTCGAGCGTTTGGTGAATCTGTGTGCATCACCATCCTGCTCATCTGCGAAAACAAAACAAAATACATTTAAGTGAAGCTTCAACTTCTACCATAAACGCAAGCAGCTCATGCCCACGAGCACCAACACAAAAATACCAAAGTAACTGGTTCGTCAACCTAATGCTGTTCCAGTCACCATCTTTTAACAATAAAATGCGGATCAAGGACGTCAGTGTTGTGTAAATGTAGGTCAATTCCGTTAAATCCACTTGGCCCTGCCATTTTCCTAAAACCATCGTGGGAGACCAGCCCAATAATTTGTTGACCGCTAGCTTAGCATGCTAGCACATCGTTTAGCAAGGTAGGTCTGTCGTTTTTCTTTTAATAGCGGAAGCTCGTGAGGTCAGATAAACAGTGGCCATTTTACTGCAGATTCACACTGGATTATAAATAAATTCAAAATGCGAACCACGCTGTTGGCGTTTAACACACCTGGCGGGCCCTTTTTTCCACACCTCGGCCATTTAGCACTGAACTGCTCTGGTGCTAACAAAGCTACTTGGGGAACATCCAAAATTTACCGTCGGATCCCGATGGTGCTTCTTCTCCGGCATTCCCACCGCGGACCCCGGGAGGGGAAAGCTGTAAGATCGTTCTCCGACCAACAGCTCCACCCAGGAGGCGACTTTTCTTCCCCATCTCTATCCGAGTGTTGTGTATGTATGTGTCTGCTGGGGCCCGTTTCCAGTCGCTGCCCAAGTAGTTGCAGTTCCGCGCAGCTGCGAGCCGGACACAAAAGAAACGAGGCCGTGAAGTCAACCACCAAATCGTCTCTTCCGGTTTAGCAATTTAGAGCGAGTGCTTTGTTTTTAGAGTTAAACCAACACCAACTGCTTTTTTTTTTTTTTTAACTCCCCTTGTGTATTTTTTTCAAACATAAGGCTGGAGACAACTTTGTGAGATACTTGTGCTATTTTCGAGAACACCAAACGAACTTTCCTCGATGTACGATAACAGGAAGCTTCAAAAATAAAAGCACCTAAAAAATTTTCGTACTCTTCTGACACTACGTGTGTTTGTCCTTCTATGAAATATTTTTTAACAACTGTGGTTCTGGTCAAGCCTTTTCCAATATGCTAGACACAAAACTCTGAATATATAAATTTTTTATGTTTCTGGTAATGATTCAACTGGTCAGCGTCAGACGCTAACGTCTACGTCAATTGTACTTCCAGGTTGAGGGGTTATGTTTGTGTGTAGCCGAAAGCTAGTGAAACCGGTAACAAGCTTAGGCACGCAGGGAGTGATTCGTTAGAAAAACGTCAACGGTTTCCATCTCGTCAACCCCGATAAAGGTTTATTGTGGAGTAATTTGGCCTTTCATTTGAACTGAAGCGGTGTTGGACCGAGAGCTGCAGGGCGAGTTGACGTCTCGACATGGGAGGGTGAAGATAAGCGATTTCACGGTTTTCGACGGGAACCACCCACTCATGTATGAACACCAAGACCCACCACTGCAGAGGCAGCAGTCGACGGGGCTCGACAGAGGGACGACTGGCCAGCTCGGCGGCACCAGAGGACGATTGGTGGGCTCCGGAACAGACACGATGGGGGGTGCGATGGCCCCGGTGCTGCACTGGCTGCACGATGTCGCAGCCGTGACTCTCCTCAAAGCTCGGCGGACCCTGTTTCAGGCTGCTGTGCTTTTCTGCGTCCTCGTGCTCCTGCTGTGGGTGTCCGTCTTTCTCTACGGCAGCTTCTACTACTCCTACATGCCCACTGTGAGCTTCTCCACTCCCGTGCACTTCTACTACACCTCGGATTGTGATTCCTTGGAGTCAGCCCTCTGCTCCAACCCCAAAGCCAACATCTCCTTCATGAAGAATGAGAGGGACCATGTGATGGCTAACAGTCAGCCTTACCGGATTTCTCTGGAGTTAGAGATGCCAGAGTCACCAGTGAACGAACAGCTGGGTATGTTCATGGTCAAGATGTCTTGTTTTACCAGGGGTGGGAAGGTCGTCTCATCGGTCGGAAGGTCTACGATGCTGCACTACCGCTCCAGCCTCCTGCAGACCCTGAGCACTTTGCTGTTCTCTCCTTTGTTCCTAACGGGGGTGATTGAGCAGAAGCAGCTCATCGAAGTGGAGCTCTTCTCAGCCTACAAGTCGAATGCTTATCAGCCCACCATTGGTGCCGTCGTTGAGATCCACTCCAGGCGGGTGCAGATCTACTCGTCCCAACTCCGTATACACGCCTACTTCACTGGTGTACGATACGTCTTGTACAACTTCCCCCTGACGTCTGCCGTGATCGGCGTAGCGACCAACTTTGCCTTCCTCAGTGTCATCGTGCTGTTCAGCTACCTGCAGTTCGTGTGGGGTGGAATCTGGCCTCCAGATCAAGTGAGAGTCAGGGTGATGATGGGAGACAACACCCGCATTCAACAGCGGACCGAGGTGGCCCGCAAACGCATGGAGAAGGAAAACTCGCAGAAGGAACTCAGTGCTCCAAAAGTTATTGGATCTGTGACTGATGCGTCTGATTTCCAGGGCAATGACACAGAAGGTGCGCCGTCGTCAAAGCATGTCTCTGTCATCCCGGACGCCTCCGGCACTGATGCACCAGATAGCAAAGAAGAGGAGTCCCATGACTCCGAGGATCCAGAGGAAGGGGAAAGCTCGGAACGGGCAAATGTATCCCTGTCGACTCAGCCCAGTGAGACGGCCCTCCGGCAGAGACCTGGACCCTGGATGAGCCTGTAGACCACCCGTCTTCATGCAATGAAGAGTACCCTAAGAACAGGATGCCGTGGGGTGTCTTATCACTCCTCAGCTTGACTGTGACTCGACCGAGATTGCTAGATTGAAGCAAACCTCCTGCTTGAGTTCAACTAACCTCACATGCACGACAATTTCACCTGTGTTGCTTCAGCTGGCACATTTAAGCTTGTCACTCCCATAACAGTTTACCTCATTGTACCTTTAACCTCAGCCTGTTTTTTTTCTTTCTTTGTTACATTACTGTTACAAGTCTTGTATTTGTGCTTTTCGGGTTTTTGCTGATGTTACATTCCCGCTCTGGCTTGTCCAGCAGTCTTGTCTTGTCATCAGGCGTTGGCAACAGTTCAACACACCCTTCTAGCTCAGTTAAACCTGCTTTGCTTTTTACAGTCCTGTTTCTGTGAGATGGCACTTCCTCATTTCACAGCCAATCCTCCCTGAACCACACGTGCTACCCTGCAATCTTACCGCAAGGATGAACACACACAGTGACTCTGTTGATCAGTTCAAGCACCATGACTCTCCGTGCTGGTTTCTTGGATGGAGAGGCCTGTTACTCGAAACAAAATTGTAAGTTCTCGTGACGCTTTTTACAAGACGCACTTTCGTAGCAATTAGATTTGGAAACGTTGAGCCCTGAGAGAGTCTTTGTTTTGAATTACTCGCAAGAAAAAAATGTGCAATGGGTCCAGCCTTGGGGTTGCAAGCCATTCGTTTTGTGTATTATTTACATCATCTTAGCAATAGATGTATTGTGTCCGTGTGACGGGTGACTTTTCAACCATGGTACATTTATTGGAAGCTCGACCACTGTTACGCAGTTGGTGGCCATTCCATCAGATCTGTATTTAGTACCTACTCAAGTGCAGTTATCTGAAAAAAAATTGTATTTTTTTTTTTTCTTCAGAAACAGACATTTTAGATTGCTCTTTTAAGTGGCATATGTGTTTAACAATTCACCTGAAACAGGTCTGTGTCTCTCATAAGCTTACAGTAAGAGAAGTCAAGCTATTGTTTTAAAAGAAATGCTGTTTAAAAGTTGTTCAAATGAAAGAGGAAGTAGGTTTTGTTCGTATGTGACACAGCTTTTGTGTATTTAACCTACACTTACTTGAATTTTGGGTTTGAAGAGAGTTTCTGTCAGGATTAAGTGTTTGAGTAGGTAACCAAAGATACTGTTTATTAAGAAGCACTTCGAGTTTTTCATCTTGAATCCTCTAAGGATCTAAAAAGAAACAGGTGTTGGTATTGTCTTCAACAACTTATCGGCGCAATGCAAATCGTTTTTCTTTGTTGTCTACCTGTTACTTAATAAATAAGCTCTAACTATTGTTCTGTCGTTTGCAAAGTTCTTTGAATTCAGAGTTCAAACCTGCATACACACAAAATCAACACCAAATACAGTTTCCCCCTACGAAAAGTGCACACATATTGCATATTGTACTTTGGAATGCAGCAGAACAAAAAAGAGTTAATGTTTGACTTAAACTCTGATTGAGTATACTGAAAGATATCATATATCTCACCCTAAGCTCTGATATCAAGTATGAGCCACATTCACAGTGAAGTTAAAAAGACCCCAGAAAGCATGAAAACAGATTTAGACTTCAACAGTTGACGTGCAGCTCTTTCCGATATTTTACTGAAATGGACTCCTTTTCAGTGTTATAACCTCCATTCTTGTTTGCAGAGCATTTTCCCCAACACTCTGGGGAAATACAAAAGCTGCCTTTGGGATCTCTTTCAAACCAGAACCATATGGTGATGATATTAAGCTCCATTAGCAGCCCTTATTCAAAGCCACAGCCTCGATCTATCAGATGAATTATGCAGTGGTCTGGATAAGGAGCGCACTAATTGACTTAAACCATCCATCACTTGTACTGAAAACCCACCCATTTTTAGCCCATGCAGACACAGATATTATTAAAAACTGATGGAGCAAGGAAGTCAGCTGAGCCCGATGAGCAGTGACACACAGTGAAACGACT
Source organism: Malacoctenus gilli (assembly GCA_032164315.1). NCBI lineage: Eukaryota > Metazoa > Chordata > Actinopteri > Blenniiformes > Labrisomidae > Malacoctenus > Malacoctenus gilli. The sequence goes on from JASSRZ010000080.1 coordinate 16,916,311, forward strand.
GGTTTGTGCATATGGTCATGTTTTGCATTGACCCGTTGATATTCTGAAAAATGACACCTAAGCAAATATTAGTTTCACAGAACAGGAACACAAGTGAAGCCAAAACACATTCCATTTATTCACCTCTTTATTCACCAAGTTGAAATACAAGCAACCTGGATATTTTAATACCAGCAAATCCTGAAAAATAACCCTATGTGCAATTGTGAAAACTTTGTGAGCAAGTATGTTTTATGTCAATGATATTCAGAGACAAATCACGATGTAGCTTTTGCTCTTCATCTCAATGACAGTTTTCCACAAGAACTAAGTGAGAAAAACAAACATAAAACACCTTTTCTTTTAGATTTCAGATTTGAAATTTTTCACATCGAGCACATTTGTTTTTCTGTCTATTGCTTTGTGACCTAGGCCAAAGTTGTATGGCTTTACCATACATGGGCTGAATACCATCAGCCTGATGTACAACAGGCTACTTTGCTTTAAGTGCTGCTGGACGCCACACAAGTGAGGGGCCCTGTCAGTCATGCCTCACCACAGCTGAAGGTCACCCCGCTGCCCTACATGTTGTGCTGATCCTCAGAGTTCCCTTCCAGGTCCTGGGCTTCGGTTTCACTCGCAACTTTTGTCAGTTCCTCCTCCAGCTCATCGTCGGAGCAGTCCGCCCAGCGCCCGACCCGTCTGACTCCCTCGGCCACGGCCGGGGCATTAACGCAAGGGTTGTGGTCGTAGATGACTAGTTTCAGCCCCTGCAGGTGAGTGAGGGCAGGGAAATACCGAATTTTGTTCCTGTCCACGTCGATGACAGCCATAAAATGCATGTCCAGCAACACTGGAGGAAACTCTGTGAGCTGGTTTCCTGCAAGCCAGATACTCCTCAACTCCTCCAGCTGTCCAAGTTCATTGGGCAAACTCCGTATCTGGTTGTAACCGAGGTGCAGGGTCTTCAGATTCGAAAGCGCACACACTACCTTTGGGAAAACTGTGAAACAATTAGTCTCCAGCCACAGAGTACTGAGCTCCTTGAGGTCTTGCAGCTCCACGGGGAGATGATAAAGCCTGTTGTTACCAAGGTAAAGCGTGGTGAGCTGAGGCAATCTGCAAACTGCTGCAGGGAGCTCTTCAAAACTGTTGAAATCCAGAGCCAGGAGCTGCAGCTTCTTCAGGCCCTGCACTTCAGCTGGCAGGCTGCTGAGATTGTTGTCACTCAGATACAGCTTCACCAGCTCATCGAAGACACAGGCCACCGCAGGCAGGCGACGCAGCTGCCGGCTGCTCAGGTCCAGCGTCCGATCCAATGGCATCTCCTTCAGGTCCCCCACGAGGAAGCGTTGGCAGCGCTCTGAGGGAATGAAAGCGATGACACCTCGCATCGCATTACCCATCTTCCTTGGTGTCTTCACAACACCTCTGGTTCTCTACATCAATTTACTAAAAGGTGGCAAGTCAAAAGGCTTTTAATGCCTTCAAGAGAATTTTCATGATGACCACACCTCCTGCTGTCCCGCTTGCGCCATCGATCCTGATAAAATAGAAAAGCAAAACATGTTTTCATCAATTTAATACATCTTTTAATGACTTCCCAAAAAGTTGTTGCCGAGAACGAATGCTTTTAATATTGAATTAAACCTGTTAAGATCATAAAACTACCTGACAATGATAACTGTCTGCTCCTAACAAAAGAAACCAATAAAGGACACAATGTCAATAATCCAAACTACCTACTTTCCAATGTCTTCCTGTTGGTGTCCATGACTCTCAGCCTCTCCTACAGTGAGCCATTTGTTTATCCAACTTAATGAGCTGAAAATGTATTGTATTCCCAGAGCAGATACTCCCAATGCAATCCTCACACAATCTCTCAGTGGCACCAAGCACTGCTCCGACTTTCATGGCTATAGCAACCACATACTCTCTCCTCCCCATTTGTACCTAATGACTTTCCCCCCTTCTTCTGCGAGATGACAGAGGTGGGAGAGAGAGAGAGAGAGAGAGAGAGAGAGAGAGAGAGAGAGAGAGAGAGAGAGAGAGAGAGAGAGAGAGAGAGAAAGGGAGGGAGGGGCAGGGTTCCATGGATAAGCAGAAGAAGTGCTTTGTGACGAAAGAGCTGCGAAGGTCATTTACATTCTGCTCTAATCAGCCGGGACGCCGTCCCAGGTCCGTCCCACTTGGCCCTGTGAGAGGGTCATCGTGTTTTTAAGGGGGGAATGAAGAGACAAGTTATCTAGGAGTTAAAAGTTGTAGAAGCAGACCTATGTTCGGTAAGTGCTGCATTGTATAGGTTTGTTTGGATGTGAGCAGCAGGGCTGTCATACAAGAAAAAAAGCTTCTATACTTAAAACCCATCCTTTTTTTTTTAAGGAATTGTGATTATGAATATTTTTGGAGCCTGTCTCCTGGACCATAAAAGAGCCACATGTCATGGCTGCCTGTCTGAGGTGTGATTCAGCCATGCTATCTCACATACCTTCATTAGAACTATTCTCCAGCAAGATAAAATGGGAAAGGATTTCATTTTCCTTATCAGAGGGTTCAGTATTTGACCCTCGCCTGCTTTCACTCATGGACACGCTGGTTTTAGCACTTCCCAGCGCCCACTCAACTGCTGAGAGACCTTGAACAAGCAAATGCACAACTCTGATGGTGAAGGAATGAAGAAAGCTGTCACGGCTTTTCCAAACTTTCAGTCTCAACTATAGGACTTTTTTTGACCATTTGTTCACTGCAACATGAAGTCTGAAGCTGTTGAAATTACACACAAAGATATTAGTTGACCTCTCGCTCACATTGGCTTCAGACTTAAGATTTCAGCATGAGAATCGTCAAAAGTAATCTGTTGTGTGTGTTTCTGCTTGTTGTTGTCATTTCTTTATCATTTCTCTTTCTCTTTTCTTGCTTTTCCTTTGTCATCCTTTGGAAATGGGACTTTTCTCAATGGAGTGACTTTTATGTCTCTGACACATTTGTATGTATTTGTGATTGTTTAATGTCTCTGGGGGGGGGGGGGGTAAATATCAGAGGTCCTGTTTTGCGTGATAAAATTACATTTAATGAATTAAATCCTTTGGTCAGAGTGAGACTACCACCTGCAGATACACACTAAGTATTTGTATGATAAATCACACCTCATGTTCTCAAGGGGAGACAGTTGCCTTGCCAGAGGCATTTTATTATCTGTATATTTCAAACTCTCTCTCTCTCTGACTCTTGGTTGTAATTGAGCTCACACACTGTGGGAGCAGCCTAGTGGCGTTCAGTATTGTGTACGGAAGTGGCGGCGGGTTGTAAGGTCAGAGGGTAAAGGCTATCCTTCTTTCGATTGAGAATACACACAGCCATCTTGGATCTAACGAAGCGAAGGGAAATTGATGCGGTGAGGGTCTTTTACTTGTTTTTAGCGATGTTTAATTGGCTTGGGTGAACGTGTAATCGCTCAGATTGGAGTATTTTTCTGGCCATTTACCTCCGTACCGGTACGAAGCGTGGTGTTAGCCATTAGCAGCGACAGATTAGCACCGCTGCTGCCTGCAAACGGAGCGTAAACTGAGCCGTTAAAACCGACAGTCGACTGTGGGTATATGGAGGCTCAGAGGGCCCGTATTAACGCATGATAGCGACCCTGGGTTGACGGCTTAGTTACCAAGCTTAACTGACAAAACGAGTGAAAACTCTGCACGGTGTTGGGCTTTGTGAACTCGTTAAGCTGGCTAAGCTAGCACCGAATGTAACGAGCTACTAGCCTGCTAATGCTAGCTGCTTACACTGGTGTTGGCTAATTAGCATCGTAGCATCTGTGCAGTTTATTTCAAGTGAGAAATATCTTCGTGTCGATATACAAATGAATTAACAAAGATAACTTGACAGGAAATTTCAGGGGCATCTCGTGCGTTTGATTCATGTAATTTGGAAGCCATTAATTGTTCGCTTTTCACGTCAGCACTTGCAGGTGCACACTGAAACACAAAGAGGTCTGAACAAAACTTTTTATAATACAAAGTCAGCAGATAAATCTGAGGTGACAGCATATGTGTAAAGACGAAGAAAAAAAAAGAAAAAAGCTCAACTCTTTCAACTTTTGTGTCAAGTCCAGGCTGCCTGTCGTGTCCCTCAATTGAGAGCAAAACAATGTAGAGCGTAAACGCAATGTAGGCTGGTAAATATGCTAAAAGTTGTGCAATCGCTAGTGAAAGTTACTAATTATTAACTGAGTTTCAAGGCAATGACCTGATCACTGTACCCACTGTATAACCTTTAATTCAAATCAGTTGTATAAACTTTTCCTTTGTGCCTTTCTCACAGTGTTCCTTTGTTGATATACAGAGATCAGCGTTCTAACTTTCGGTCATGTTTTTCTTCAATCACTCCATTCCTTTGATTCCAATCTCTATTATTTTAAACATAGAGAAATTTAAAAATCTAAATGCATAAGTGATTTGAATGTTTATATGGGCATTTTGACAGTGGATGGAAAAATAATAAATGAAGAGTTAATAACGAGAGAAGCGAGAAAAGGAAACAAATCTTCTCACTTACAAATCACTTAACAGTTTCCCTTTGCAAGTTTTTTTTTTTTTTTTTTTTTAAATATGCATTTTTTTCTCTCCTCAGGTGACGAAAGGCATGTTTGGTGCTAGGAAGAAATTTGAGTTCGTCGAGGTAGTCGATAACGACTTCACTGATGAAAGCATGTACTACAACCAGCCGTCGATGTTTCCACATCGATCGGACAAAGATGTGAGTTTTGTCCGGTTTTCTGCCTGCTTCAGTAATTTTTCGGGCTTTTGTATAACGTTTAGGGAAACACCTTCAAATGCCTTACTCTATCCAGTCTTCAAATGTGTTCCTGCAGATGCTGTCCTCTCCATCTCCATCGTCGTCGGGTCAGCTGTCGCAGCTCGGGGCGAGTTTGTATGGTCCACAAAGTGAGTGTGTTTTTGCATTTCAGGCTATCACATGTTCCTCTGAAGGTGCCTTCTGACCAGCTAATGTCAACTGGTGTCTACGTTCAGTGAAGATGAAATTTCGAACGTATAACGCTGTTGTTGTGGTTCGGCTCCAAACTTACACTTGCAAATGTAAAAAGTGTGTTTATGTAGTATATGCAAAACTCTACTTTTTTTCTTATGGACAGCAGAAGGTTCTTCTCCCGTTTGACTGATCTTTTGTGTTTGTTCTGTGCCTTTGTGCAGGTGCACTCGGTTTCTCGGTTAGAGGCATGGGAAACAATACGCCTCAGCTCAACCGAAATCTAACGCAGGGCTCGCAGCTACCAAGTCATATCACCCCCACAACAGGGGTCCCCACCATGTCCCTCCACACCCCCCCATCGCCAAGCAGGTGTGTTTGAATGAGGTCACTGGCTTGTGTGCTTGTTTGCTTTCACATGGTGTCTCACGATGATAAAGGTGTCTGGTGCGTGTGGAAAAGCTTAGATTGACCAGGCAGACACGATGGTTTCTTAACAGAGGGACATTACCAATGAATTCGAGGAACATGCTGAACCACTCTCAGGTCGGGCAAGGCATTGGGATAAGCGGCAGGACCAACAGTATGGGCAGCTCGGGGCTGGGAAGCCCCAACCGCAGTTCACCAAGTATCATCTGTATGCCCAAACAACAGCCAGCACGCCAACCGTTTACCATAAACAGGTAGACAGAGTTAATAGTCGCTGCATGCATTCACATGTGGGATATTTGTATAAGTCTGTGGTCAATGTTGCTCTTGTGACTTCCTGATTGATGATTGTAGGCTTAGAGGCTTCATTTTGGGTAAAAGATGACCTTTTTTTCCTCCCCTGCAGCATGTCAGGATTTGGTATGAACCGCAATCAGGCTTTTGGAATGAACAACTCATTATCAAGCAACATCTTTAACGGCACAGGTGAGACGGAGTGCATTACTGACCGGTTGTTTAGGTGAGGTCGAACATCACTACAAAACACGAGTTTGTGTGCAACATCAAGAGGAGTTGTTACTGTTTTCCAGTCTTATAATTTTCCAAAGAAACATACATCAAATTGAAATCACTTTCTTTATCAGACTATAACACGCAGTTTATGTTGCAATTTTGTGTTTTTCTAAGAGAGTTGCTGTTACGTTGTTTAATTTATGCGATAGGGTCACACCATCAAACAGTGATGCACAAGAGGCTGTATCTATAGTTTTATGCGTTTACATGCTCCTAACTGTGGTGCTGATGCAGATGGGAGTGAAAACGTAACAGGACTGGATCTGTCAGACTTCCCTGCATTAGCAGACAGGAGTCGGAGAGAAGGGACTGGTAACCCAACACCGGTGCTCAACCCACTGGCCGGACGGGCTCCTTATGGTAGGCCATTAGTCTGGGGGGAAAAAAGCCTTTTTCACTTATGAAACTGCAGGCTGACGATTTATTGGTCGTTGTAAATGGATTTCAGCTGCTTTCAGTAGTTTTATTCAATTATCTGTCAGTTTGTTTGAGTATAGTTACGATAGATAGTTGTTTGTGAATATGTCTGCTGTAATTGTTACACCTGGAACAATAATCTCCCCTTCCTTCAGTTGGCATGGTGACGAAGCCATCGACTGAACAGACACAGGATTTCTCCATCCATAATGAGGACTTCCCTGCACTGCCTGGCCCAAACTACAAGGACCCCACGTTGAACAATGATGACAGTAAAACTGTAAGTTTGAGCCTCTGACGCTTGGACTCTGCCAGGATGTCGGGTTTTTGGCCAAGGTTGCAAAGAAGCAGCGATGCGGGTCTCTCTTTCATCTGCATTTCAAAAAGGTGTTTTGTTTCTTTTCAGAACTTGAACTCAACAAGCAAGAGCACATCCAGCACAGATGGGCCCAAGTTCCCCGGAGACAAGACGGTCTCAACACAGAACAACAACCAGAAGAAAGGGATCCAGGTGTTGCCCGATGGTGAGACCTCACAGCCAATTGTTTGGCACCAACTCCACTGAGACTTCCCTTCTTAATGGCACAACTTGGGTGAGGCAGTCCAGCTCTCTACCCTGCATTTGTGGTTTCAATGCTTTTGAGAGTAAAACTGAAATAATGATGTTCTGCAAGTAACAAATCATCATCATTATCTTTACATTAGCTTGTGTCTGACCTCCAGTGTTACTGAATAACAGGCTTTGTTTTGCACCCCCCCTCCCCCCAGTGCATGCACAATGTGCGGTGTTTAGTGTGTAAGTATTGACCGCAGATCGCAGTGCAAAATTTTCAGTTTGTTGAACGCTGGATTTTCCTGCGGCTGCAGGTCGGGTGACAAACATTCCCTCAGGAATGGTGACAGACCAATTCGGCATGATCGGACTACTGACGTTTATCCGGGCGGCGGAGACCGATCCGGGGATGGTCCATCTGGCACTAGGAAGTGACCTCACGACACTGGGACTTAATTTAAACTCGCCAGAGTAAGAGAACATGTCAGCTTTTATTACCCACCAGACATAAACCAGCCTTTTGTTTTAAATCCACAAGTGAAATAGTAATAAATAGTCATTGAATAAAATTGTTACTCTCACTTGGAGCAAGTTTCCAGCAGCTGAACTTCAATTTACTGTTTAACAGAAACTTGTATCCCAAGTTCGCCTCTCCCTGGGCTTCAGCACCCTGTCGGCCTCAAGATATCGGTAAGACATAAAAGTGATGCATGATGCACTTCCGTTCTTATTGTCAGCTTTTCTTCTAATCAGTACCTGTGCCTTCACTTTCAGACTTTCATGTTCCCTCAGAGTATTTAACCAATATCCACATAAGGGACAAGGTAAAGATGAGCTTAAAAGCAGCATCAGATGTTTGGAGGTTGCAAATGTTTGTATAAAAGACATTTGTCCTCTTTGTGTGCGGCTTTGGTTCCAGTTGGCTGCGATCAAACTGGCTCGATACGGGGAAGACTTGTTGTTCTACCTGTACTACATGAATGGTGGAGATCTGCTTCAGCTTCTGGCAGCAGTGGAGCTGTGAGTACCCGTCAGTCATGACAATAAGCAAACATAGCGGTGAGCAATAGGCTATTACGCTGGTGTCAGCAGACAGTTGTAGCAGCTTTCGGAAAGATTCATTTTGACAGCGTTGCACTCGTAATATCTGAGACATGCCTGAAGTTTCACCTCAGGTGGGAAAGGGCACGCTGTATTATGAGCTGTGAGTGAGAGCCAGGAGGCTCTTTCAACAGAGCTGGCTGCTCTCTGGCACAGACGCACAGTTTCAGGCAGTAAAGACACAGTTGAGCTGATAGGAAATGTGAATTATTGGGCCCGACTACAGTGCAGCCATCATTTATGCCGGCTGAGAGTGACTGGGAGCTGGAGCCGTTCCCAGCTGAAAATGGCACAAATGCAGTGTGCAGACTTGAAGAGGTCTCAAGCTCATGGGCGTCACTTTGTCCTGAAGGAAACCCATTCACACGGACAACACAAAAAACAGGTTAACCAAAAACTGGGTTGTTGTCAACCAAAAATCAAATAAATTGGTGTTGATGTGGAAAGCAGCGGTCACTTCAAGTTATGGCTGTTGGCACAGTTGCAAATGGAGCGTGCTGGTGTTTTTTTTTAAGCTTTTCTGCTGTCATAAGATTATCTCAGGCTACCCTCGATTACGACAGCTGCCTGCAAACTTCCCTCACTGTTCCACATTCTTTAAACATCACAAGTCTTATGAAATCAAGTATATCCATTTTTGTTTACAAACCTGGGGTCTTGTGGTATTTTGTGGTATTTGAATAAAAATGGTGCGACAAGTCCTCATCCTGTTTGACTTCCTCTGTCCAGCTTCAACCGAGACTGGCGGTACCACAAAGAGGAGCGGGTCTGGATCACAAGAGCACCCGGCATGGAGCCGACATTAAAGACCAACACCTATGAGAGGGGTACCTACTACTTTTTTGATTGTCTTAACTGGAGAAAAGTAGCCAAGGTAAGCGGCATCACATCGGCCACCGTGGTTTTTTTTGGATCTCCTGCCGAATTCTGTCCAATGCTAAAACCGTGTCTGCATCTGTGAAGGAGTTCCACCTGGAGTACGACAAGCTGGAAGAGAGGCCTCACGTGCCGTCAACGTTCAACTACAACCCAGCCCAGCAGGCCTTCTAAGGCCCAACCGGTCCAAAGGGCGCCGCCGCTGTTTCTGAGCAGCCTGGTTTTTATTCCTGAGGATTTGGCTAAATGACAGCGGCGATTTCCGCCACCATGAAATCTGCCCTGCCTTTCCAAATTTACATGCTGCCCAAAACACTGACACTCTTTCAGTTTTTATTTTTTCCATGTTCCTCCTTTTTTTTTTTTTTTCGGTCTTGTTTTGAGCAGGTTCTGTGTTATGTTTACGTCTCTGAGTCTGAAGCCTGTTTTCTCCCAGCGAGGAGGACTGACCTTGTGGCACAGGACAGCGACAGAACAAAGGTTACAGCCTCGTATTTACACCTCCAAGTGTTGAGAACAGAAAGAAGGCAGGAGAAGCAAAGTTGACATCCTCAGATGCAAATGAAAGGGTGAAAGAAATGCAATGTTTATTGTTGCACTATATTTAGTAATAAAAGTACACAAAATTTGATTGTGTTTTTTTATGTGGAACACTCCCTGATCTTTTTTTTTTTTTCCTTTTCCATTTTTTTCTTTCCCGGTTTGTGTCATGGAGTTCACGCAACTTGTCCCACACGCATCCATTTTTCCATCAGACATTTTTCCTCTTACTGGATGATTACTATGATTCTTTTTCACTTCAGCTTCCTGAAACCATTTTCCGTCTCATACCTCCCACTTTTTTTTTCCAATTCCTTCTGTCCATCTCTTATCTCTCTCTTTGTGACTTCTGTGCCGGCTGAACATGGACACAAATCTGGGAGACTACTTTGGTTTCCACCAACGTGGAGAGATCCTCACAGAGGCTGAATGACCACACAACTTTGCTGCAGAGCAAACAAAACACTTTACTGTCTTTGTTACGATTTTGTAAGAAATGTGTACATTTTTTTTCTTTGCATCACATAAATTAGTATATGTATGTACGAATGTGTATATATGATTGCTATATATATATATATGTATGTGTATATATATATATATATATATATGACATCTATTTTGGAAGAAATTTTGCCCTGCCTTGTACCTCGTTTTTATGAGGTGAGCATGGATGCAATATGTGGACGTAACAGGAATTTTCTGGATCTGCTGGACAGGGTGTCAAAAGACACAGTGGGCACTTACATCAAAATAATCGAAAAACAAAAACGTTGTTAAAGGAAAGGCCTGATTCTCAGCCAAAACAAACAAAAACATGGAAGTCATCCTCAGAGTTTCAAGTCCAAAGCAAAAGAAGGGATGTATCTGTTTGGACAACAGTGAACAGCAGCAGCAGCAGCAGCAGCAGCATTTCATAGGAAACGGAAAACAGACAAATTTTAGGAGAAAAACAAAAAAAATTCAGACCACTCTTGTATTTTCTGAAGTGAAAAGCTTCTTTTCTTTGTATTAAAGCAGAAAAGGCTTTCCTGAACCACTGTGTGTGTTGTTGTGTGTCCGACCAAAGCCAGTGATGACTCATGCTCCTCTCCCCAATTAGCGTTGTTATGAAAGAGCAGAATTTGCATGCAGTCTTGCACAGCATGTTTTTTTGGGATTATTTCTCAGTTTCAGGTCTGAGGCCATATGGTAGAAAGTGGTCAGCACTCTAGCCTCACAGTGCAAAGGTCCGAGGTTTGTGCCCAGTGGGAGAGTTTCAGAGGAGGGTTATGTGTCCTTTCTGTGTATGTGTGATTTCATCGCAGTGTTAAAAAAAAAAGAAAACTGTAAGGGGTAAATTGGTGCCTCTTAGTTGGTCATAGATGTGAGTGTGTGCGAGTGCAGCTTCCAGCTTCCACCCAGTGTCAGCTGTGATCTACTCCAGCTCTCCCATGACCTTTGGATGAGAAGTGTGGCATAAGAAACTGATGAGTTTACGTGTCACACAGACGAGGTCTCAAACCAGGTTATTTTTAGAAAGTGCAAGTTTTAATCGTCTTCATAGACTTTTCTGAATTAATTTCTTTTTTCTTATTTCCAAGCAAGTTAATTCATGGAATGTAATTTCAGACGTACCACATGTTGATACCAAATGAAGAAACAATAGAAATGTGTAGATACACATCCAGTGCAGCAGAAAAATAATCCTCTTTCAGTCTTGCAACGATGTAAAATTTCTAAACTAGGTTATCAAAACAAAGATGCAGTTTAGAAAGGCACAACCACGATTCAAGATCACACAATGTATCAAATAAATGCAGAAATTGTACACAGGTATGGCACACAAACATAAGATTATACATAAGAACATTCTGTTTACAGACCCTCCTCAACAATCAGACGTAATACACTGGACGCCAGCGAAGAGGCAGCGAATTAAGTAGGTTAAAAGACACACAACAGTTCATGACTGAACTCTGATCAGCAGAAGACAAACACACAGTTGACGCTTCTACTGTAGAAAAACCTCCAGTCAGTCCATACTGAGGATCAAAACAGACGTCGTTCCTTTGTGATACCGACTCATCTCCGAACACAGTCACTCGAGAAAATGCTACAAGTTCTAAAGTGATTGGATGCTGCTGACAGAATGAAAAGGTCACGCTAATGTTTCTGCCAAATGCAAACACACAGAGAGAAGACACTTTTAGAAGCACTTAAAGTACACATTCTTTATCCGACGAGGATGACGGTCCTCCACTGGGACATGAAAACTTGTTCTGGCCATCGTTTGATGCATCTTCCAGTCTTTAATCCCTGAACCGAACACTTTTGTGCAGTCTGCAGCTCGAGCTGTTCTCATGTGCATGCTGCGCCCCCTCAGCAGCTCTCCCAGTCATGAGGCCGCTCCACCTTTTACAGTGAGCCTCACTTTGAGGCGGGGTCATTGGGGGTCGCACCATCCGACTGACCTCCTGCTTTAACCACTTCCTCTGGTGGGAAAAAAAAAAGACACCGTTAAGATTTGACATGCAAACCTCAACGTTCATTCTTCAGGATACTCTCTTTCTTTCTGCATGTGTCGGAGCTTTTACATTATTCAGAGACGCTATTAATCACCACAGTGCCCACTAACCTTTGTCTTTCTTCTCCTGAGTTTCCTCTGCAGCAGTTTTGTCCGCCCTGAAAAAGATCCGGGCGCTGCTCAGAGAGAAGTAAAGAAGCTCAAACTCCTGCAAATGAGAGAAAAACACAGTTGTAGAAAACTTCCAAAAGTAGCTCTTTCTTAACCCCTATTTGACCTCCTGAGAGCGAGCGTACCTGGAGGTAGATATCCAGCCTTTTCTGGGTGAGATTCATGGTTTGCATCAACTTCTCGTCCTGACTGGTCGACTGCACGTTCTGCTCCTTCGCCACCGCGCTCAACTCTTTCTTGTATTTATCCCTGACGGCCTGGAACCAGTGCAGAGAGTCAAACTCCAGGTACTGGTCCAGCAGCTTCAGGATGTACGCCACACCTGGAAGGAATCAACCGAGTTATTAACAGCAACAGTAGATGAAGACAAAAACGTTAACAAATTTCTTTGTACTTCAAAGAAATCATTTATCGTCAGTGTCTCCAAGTCTTGCTGAGATAACTTGTATTAAAAATGTAGAAGCTGTGTTACTTGGTGATAAAACGCAACGTTATTCTTTCACTCCAACACGTCTGGCCACTCACCCATTGCAAAGCCGTCGTCTGTGAACGCAGCTCCAGTTTTGTTCTTCTTGTTGAGTTTCTCTTTGCAGTTGATAGAGTGCTCCACGAAATTCACTGTCTGTGAGTGAAACATGTGGAAGCACAATAAACAGGCGCAACTCATACAGCACTGCAGAAAAAAACTGAGTGGAACATCAAAACTGTGGTGGTTGCTTGCAGCTCTGCACTAACCAGTGGAGGAACGATCATGTAGAAGTTCCTCAGGTGCATATTCTTGGCACTGCGAAACTCGGGTGCGAACACGGCCACCAGCATCTTGAAGTACTCCGTTCCCTCGGCAGAGTTACTTGTCAAATCTCCCAATACTGAATCCAGGACGCTGGTAATGTTACAGAGGAGATGCAACATTTAAACGGGTATTGCTTCTTGTTCTTTATATGGAGCTGTAGCACCCCCTGCAGGAATGCAGCGGTATTTCATAGAAACATGCAGAATAGAAAGAGAAAGCAGTGACTGAAGTTTCGTTTCTTAAAGTTTTTTGACCTGCTGTTATTTTAGAAGACCTGCTGAACAACAACTGACATGAAGATACTGCTTATGAGACTCCACCCACCTTGCAGCTTTCTGAGTCTCCTCTGACAACCCTTCTTCTTTAACCAGCTCCTCAAAGTTGACAATATCCTCCAGGTCTGGAACAAATCTGCAGGCGACACAGAAACAGCTTCATCAGGCTAAAAAAACACTTCAACTGAGATGCCAGAACTACTGTGGACATTAAAAAAAAATCTCTGTAAATACACACAAGGCACCTCAGTGACCTTCTTTACCTGATTGCGCTGCTGCAGCAGTGGAGACCTCCAGATCGGATCATTCGCACGTAGCCCATGGCGTTACCTTGAAAGACGTGATGCCGAATATCATTGTCTGCTCGCAACAAATAAATGAACTACGGCCACAAAACACAGAGAGGTTTTTCCTCACCAATCTGGCTGATAAGCTGCCTGAACTGGTCCAGGTAACTCTGTCCGTCAGGAGTGATCCCAAGCTTCCTGATTCCGCGGTTAAACTTCTCCGCCCGCTCAAACGGGTACTGCAAAAAAACAAGCAAGTGAAGCAGTGAAATCTGTGGCTCACAGCTTTCACTCGAGAACAGCAAGTCCCCCAAGGTTCATTCAAAATTGACAAGGTGCCTGTTTTTTCGTTCCATTTGTGTGATTGTAGAATGATTCCTTTGTAAATTCACCTTCTGATCAGACTGATCCTTCGTTTCTCTGAAGAAGCGGATGTCCTTGATGAGTCTGGACTTGATGTGCTCGTCGTACATGAACTGACTGAAAATGTAGAACTTCTTTCGCAGGAACTGATAAGTGAAGTTTACCTGATGAAAAAAAGAGTGGAGATGTTCACTATGTGAGACGGAAACCGCCGGGGAATCCAGGGAACATTAAGACGTTAACCGTGTTCACTGAACTCACAGTGGTGTTCATGATGCCAGTGCCGTGCGTCCGGATGGAGTTGGCAATGTGTCGGATGTTGATGGTGTTCAAATGCTTGTTGTTGCTTGCCTTTTCTATGAAGATCTATCAGAAAACAACGTTTGTTTTAATGGAACTGATTGAGTGCTGTGAAATTTGCTGCCGTGCAGATGGAAACTCTCACCTGGTTGTTGAGGTTGTAGAGGTACCGTGAGACAAAAACATGAATGTTCCTCATAATCTCCAACACATCCAAACCCTGGGGAGGAAGCACAGAGGGCAAAGTTCAGTGTGCTGAGCTCAGGGCTCCCACTAAATCACTGAGTGAGTGAGTGAGTGGCAAATCAGCAAACCTGCTCAAGCGTCTGACTTGGCAGATGTGCCTCCGTCATGGAGAG
>JASSRZ010000080.1:16930918-16959690 GCA_032164315.1 Malacoctenus gilli
TGAGTGAGTGAGTGAGTGGCAAATCAGCAAACCTGCTCAAGCGTCTGACTTGGCAGATGTGCCTCCGTCATGGAGAGCCCATAGCGCTGCGTGGCAAGGTTTCTCATCTCACTGTAGGTGGCCCAGTCATGCAGAGCGACGGTGGTCAGGTTGTAGAAAGTTTTGTCCAGATAGTGCGTCACATAAGCTGCAGGGAAGATTAAAAAGGTGTTTTAATGGGAGTTTTCTTGAACAACTTTTAAAAAATTTGGACAAGTAATTATCAACAGTTTGAGGACAGGAACATTTTTCAGCACCTTTGATGTGAATGAAGCGGTTGAAGAAGCGAATGGGTTTGATGGAGAAAAAGTGCGCCAGGTCCTTCATGCCCACTTTAAAAGGGTTCCTGTCGTCCAGCTTCAGGTGGGTGTGAACAGAGAGGCGAAGGTCCTTCTCGATCTCTTTGCACAGCTTGTCCAGCAGGTGCTACGAAGGTTAGAGGGGAATAAAGCCTGTTGATCTTGTTTCTGGTGAGGTTTGTCACTTCGCCTGCTCAGTTTCATCTGCCCTCACCTCATTGAACACGTCCATGATCTCCTTGTCGTAGATCTCCAGCAGCTGGTCACACGCCTCCATGTGTTTGGTGTGCAGCATGCACGGCACACTGTCCCGTAGAGCACTGAACATGTACTGCTCCGACCAATCAGGGATTGTTTGAACACAAAAAACGGCGGTAAAAGAAAAAAAAAACCCACTATGAAACTCAAGCTTTCAAAGAGCACAACAACATACGGAAATCACCAGCCTGTCTGCTCACGTGTATTCGTGCAGCGTCCACAGCGTTGTCGTATACGTCGTCCAGGTAGATGGGAAAAACTGCACGGTGCCAGTAGAGGAAACTGCAGTCACACTGCAGCTTGACCCTAAACGACACATAAGCAGCATCTTTGAATGTGTCTGAACAATCTGGGCCACAACTTTGGTCAAATTTCTGTGCTTGCTTTTGATGTCAATGGTGTTTAAATCTGCCTGTCAGAAATGATCAACTTTACCCAACGGATGAAATGACCTTTTTACTTGCCACCTCTCGGTGGATGAAGGTAAAATGAATCACGTCTGAAGATTTGACCAAACATGACGCCAGAGAAACTTCTCACCTTTCACTCAGCTCGCTGATCAGATCCAACTTCTTCAGCACGAGCTGCAGAGGAAGCAGCTCCTCATCTTTGAAGGTTTTCTGCAAGAAAGTGGAACGACTGAATCAAGCAGAATGGACTCAGAAGTGCCAGAACCCCCCCCCCCCACCACCACCAGACACCTTCCTTCCGTACCAGCTGAGTGCCAACACACAGAGCCAACGACACAACCAGACGTCTCTCCTTGGTGCTCGGTCCACTCAGAGCGTTTTCAGCCAACACCAGAGATGAGAGCACGTCCAGACGCTGCTCGCTGTACTTCTTATCAGAGATCACTCTTTTCTACAAGATGAGGAAAACACAACACAGAATTCACACTGTTTGAAAGCCAGCATGGAGGGCCTGGTGGGAACCCGATAAGTTTCTTCAGTCCAGTGAATAGGTGTGTCTGTACTTAAAGGCTTCTTGCTCTTTGAAGCAGATTGTTTTACGCTGTTTGGCATGAATGTTAACCTACTTGTGTTTGGTATGACAATAAATATGTAACTTAGTTTGTAGCTTACTGGTCTTTTTCTTTACTTTTTTCCAAGCATTTCCCTATTATTTTTTAGACGAGTCTTCATTAAAAACAAGTCAACAGAAACATCCCGAAATTAGATGGTTTCTGCTGACGACAAATAAAGTGTCTTGATGTGCGTTATGCGACTTGCGTCTGTGTTTACTTTGGCGTTGCCGATAGCATTGAGGGCCTGCGACTGAAGCTGCTGAGTGATGTGAGAGACGGAGTCTGCAACAACCATGGACCGCCGGTGAAAGGTGTGCTCCACAGCCTGAGGAGGGAGTCACAAGACACAGAAGTTACACACAAAAACAGATGCACAACCGTGTGTACTACAACTTTTTACACACGCATGCACCCATGCACCCCCCCCCCCCCCACACACACACACACACACTCACCTTCAGCAGTTCAACCAGGCGACAAAGAGCTTTGACTGAGGTCTTGGTCATCGGTCGCTGCATCGACATGTACATGTTCATGGTGGTCTTGATGATGGTGCTGATGCTGTAAGCGTACAAAATGCCCTTGAAGGAGCAGAGAAAACAGAGAGTAAGCTGGAAGTGAAGTTATAGCATGGATGGAGATGTTCCATCATGACACAGTCACGACTTACCTGCACAAACACGTTACACCTGCTGCTGAGGTCCTCTGCTAACTTGTCACTTTTGTGGTCCTTCGACAGGATAGACTCCATCTTCATCATCCATGAAGTTACAAACACGTAGTACGACTGTACGTCCCTGAAGAGACAGAACAAGCGATCGTCAGTCTCGAATCGAACAGACGGAATCAGAAGAGATTCGACTCCTTCACAGCTTCACTGACTTCGTTAGCGTCTGAGCTCTTTGCTGCAGGTAGCTGTCTCTCTGCACTCGGAGGGTTTGTAGACTCTTTTTGTCCATCAGCTTGGCTGCAGCCGGGACCTTCGTTATGAGGAATGCGTCGGGAAACCAGATGATGTTCGAAATCAGAGTCACAGCTGGGACCTGGAGGAAAGCGTGGACACAAGTGAGATATTAAGGTGGTTAAAAAAAAGAACGAAGAGAGGTCAAAGTCTGATTTCAGGCCAAAGACATGAAAGCACCTTTTTACAGATGTCGAGAAGCGCCTTGTACAGCTTTTTGTCAACGCTCCTGAAGATGTGAAAGTGCAGCACAAACAGACAACAGACGGCTGCATATTTGTCTCTCTGGTCAATTTCCGAGGGCTCGCCTGAAAAACAATAACAGTTTGAATCAATGTTTGGCTCTTGGAGACGGAGAAAAGGAAGAGTCTCCCAGAGACGAGAAACTGACCGATTTTGGACTCGACGTTTGTGAATATTGTGCGAATGTTGAAAGCAAACTCCTCAGCGTAGGCAGTGTTTTTGGATACAGCGACTCCTTCTCCAGGATCATCAAACCTCTGCTCCACACAGGCCTGTCACACAGCGTTCAGACAACATTAGCTGGCTGGTCTTAAACGGGGTGAGGCCAGTTCATAGACAAAGAAAATCACAAATAACACAAAAGAAGAAATATACAGCATAATGCACATCTGCTGTCAGTTTCAAACTATGAAACAAGTAATAACGTCTGAGCCTCAACGAAGCATCTTATCTCAGAGGTAACACGAGTCCTTTCAATCGAACACAAAGTCCAAAAAAGTGAAGTTACCTGCAGTATGGTGCCATCTAACAGCTGGCCCTCCAGCTTCAGCAGCAGCTTCTCAAACGGTTTCAGCTTCTCTTCAGGGATGGAAAATTTCCCAGGGTTGTGGTGGACAGACTTCAAAAGCCTGAAAACACAAGAAAAACATCTATGAGCCAAACATGACAGGGAAAATGGTTTCATGATTACGGACAGCAAACCAGGCCAAAATGCTGCAATATATTATTCGTCTAAACTGCTCAGATTTAGTACAGACTCCAGATTTTGTTCTGAAAACAAGTTTCTTTATGTCAGCTATCGAAACTGTACTGCATGCATGCACGAGTGTGCTTTGTTACCTTTTATACATCTTCCAGTGGTCCTTCAGTGTGCCATGGTTTTCCATAATCTCATCCAGTGTGAGCAGAACCACCAACAACTCCCCCAAGTGTTCGTACACGATCTGAAAAGGTCGCTCCGACAGTTAAAAACCTCACAAAGACGCTATTCAAAGGTATCTGAAGTCAAAATCTAAAACTTACCTGGAAATGAACACCCGACGACTCGATAATTTTCGTTGCACCCCTAAAATAACATGAGAAACAAAAGTCAGAGTTAGTTTTGAAAAAAAGGAACAAAATTATCAAGAAAAATTCTAAAAAATGAATATATTGCATACAAATATTAGGGCAGTAAGGTTAAAAAAAAAAGAAGAAGCTTGTGATTCACGTCAATTTTCAATGTCTCTATGCTTCAGGCTGAACGAATCAGTTATTTGAAGAGTCTTTAAACCTCTTTGTTACTGTAATGTTCACTCTCTAAGTCGCTGTCTTGTCTGCTTGTGAAGTGCATCGAAGACTTGTGCTTCAATGAGGTCATTGAAACCAGTCTGACAAGAACAGACCACCGACTATGTTATGTCTGGTCCGGGATCTCACTTGTTACTGTTGTAGAGGGCTGCCAGCTGGTGGACGATGCTGACCACCACTTCATAACATCTGGACACAAAGCAAGACAGTTCCTGTGGGGACAAACAGGGAGAAGCGTGTTCAGGGCTGCAGTGAACGACGTCAGGTCAGATGCGACCTCCTACAAACCTGCAGAAACGAGATAAATCGGCCCATCTGGATCTGGGACTCCCCTTCAACAACACTCGTGTCTGAAACTGTGACATAAATGCATAAATATATCTTATTTTATTCAAGGAAGAGCTCAAGAGAGAATTTATGGATTGAAAGTGAAAAGCTGATGGATTACCTCCTTCTCCATAGTACAACAAGCCATTGTAGAATTTGGTTTCAGCCTGTCAAACAGCACAAATCCAGAAAAACAAACACTTTAAGAGAAGTAAAGTTATCTCTGGAAGTGCATCACATCCTAATGTTGTTCTTTTCAAGAAGACTCACAGACTGTCAAAAGCCACACCAACGCAGTTTCACAGGCCAGTTTGTTTGCACACTAACCTCATATTTGAGCTTCTTAACTTCGCTACAAAGAGCAGCATAAACAGTGATGACTTTGTTCAGAACCTGTGCACAAAAACAACAAGAGTTTGCATGCAAAACCAAGGGTTGGAAAAAATTCTGGATATTACACTGGAAACTTTCTTTGTTTACCTTGTTGTCTGTTTTAATCAGTTCCAGTAGAGACGACTGCTCGTAGGGAAGGAGCTGAAACAGTTGTAGGAAGGAAATGACACAAGTTGAAATGTGAGAATGTTAATTCACTGTTTAAATTCGATGTACTGCTGCCGTTTATCGTGCTTTACTTTTAAGGCGATGGGGTCAAGTGTAAAGTCCCACACATCTCCGATGGAGTCATCCAGCGCCTCTTCGATACCCTTCAGCTGAGACATGTACTCCTCCAGAAACTTGCTGTAGTTCTTCATTTGAACCTCAGTGTGAATTTCTGAAAAAGGTGTACATTTTGCCAATTACAGCAAGAGCATTCAACTCCTTATTCGTGCGTACGACCATGTTGAAGCGGAGCTGTCCAATCCTGCGCCTGCAGACCTGCACAGTTCTCCCTCCTCCAACACACCTGAACTAATGAGAGAGATCAAGGTGTGCAGGAATGATGGCTGATTGTGACACACTGAACGATCGGGTGTGTTGGAGGGGCGTGAAAACATCTAAGATGTGCAGGACTGTGGCCTTCCAGGACCAGGCTTGGATAACCCTGATCTGATGTAAAACATCCAAAGGCTTCAACAAGTTGAAACAAGTACGAACGGAGAGAAATTATATAAGAAATACTTGGTGGAAAAAAGCTTCCGTGTGCCATTGCTAAGCGCATTGTTCCTCTAACCAGCAGTTTAACGGTTAATATGATCTTTTGTATATCACTGAGAACTTAATAGCCTAAAAAACTGCTTTTGTTGAACAAAAATGCAGAATAAATCAGGACAATCTGCAAGTAAACACTCAAATACTGATGTTTGCATTGCTATTGCCTTTCTAACCAGAGATGAAATAAAGTGAAGGTATGTTTGGAGTGCAGTTGCCACTGTTGTGACAGATGATAAACGCTTGCTAAGTTAGCAACAGCTAACCACTGGATTAATGGTCGTACGTTTAAAATTTTGACTTCCCGACACATATGTAGCGTCATGTTGTCTAAATATCGGAAGAATGAGTCATAGAGGGAATTGTGCACAAAGATAAAAAAAGGACATGAGCTGCTTAAGGTCAGTAAATAAACATAGCTTTGCATGTCGCTAGCACGGCTAGCTGACGCTGAGACGGTGAAGTTTACTTGTCGTATGCAAAGACTGAGGAGGGGACTTACTCTGGGAACCGTCGTCAAAACGGTCAAACTCCCAGTCAGGAGCGATGGTTTCCACCGCCATGGTACCGGTAGAGGCGACCCAGAAGCCCAAATCACGGTGCTGTCAAAAAGTGGAGCTGCACGATCCCATGATGGATCTTGTGATTTTGTGAATGGCCGCAAGTGCTCATGGGAACTGTAGTCCAGCCGAGTGGCTGCGCTTCAATGGATGGATGCTTGCTTCAAAAATTACTTCAGTAAAATAAAATACATTTTGTGGCCTGATTTCAACGTGGGAACGGGTGAGTGCTGCTGTGAGTACACATAATACTTCTTTTTTTATGCAGTATACTGAAATTTGCATAAAATCCGTGGGATCAAGCAAATTAAGAGCTTCTTTAAACAAACTAAGAATATTTAGAGTTGAAATGACGAAGAACATCAGGTGGTCATTTTCTATAGAAATGCAACTCTTGACACAAACTTGTTACTTGATTATTATGGACTGGATGAACTTTAAAAAAAATGCTTTTTGCCTTTTACAAGTCACTTTATAAACTCTGTACGTCTGAGTTTTTATGACTCAAGAAAAATAGCTCATCTGGAACAACGAGGAAACTCATGGTATTTTCTTTTGACAGAACAGACATTTTTGCTCACATTTGGTTAAAAGTGGAACCATCCACTGAGCTTGTTTGTAAGTCTTGAACATGCATGTTATATGGCCTGGAAATGTTTTTTTTATTGACCAGAATAAGTTTGCTCTTCTCTTGCTTTATGTCAATGAGCATCTGTGTGAACTGCCCTTCTTTTGTGTTTTTTTTTTTTTTTTTCAAATCTTGTAGATAATTTTGCAGGAAGATGAATTTTCTCTTTCTGAGTCCCTAAATTACCTTTGGCCCTAATATAGCATGAGTTCACGCTCTGTCCTTAAACAACCACAATATCAGTGCTGTTGTACAGTCACAAAGCTACTTTGACAAACAACTGTTGAGTATGTGCTGCTGTTTTTCGTGATACAGACTGTCAGTTGACTTAAATAGACTGAGGCTGCGATTAACAAGTGTCACAGCAAGAGTAGTTCTCTCTCTCCCTCCCTTGCTCACCCTCTCTCTCTCTCTCTCTTGCTTTCCCTCTCCATACTCTAACATGCACATAAACACAGAGGAGAGAGTGAGCATTCAACACAGCATTCAGACGGCGTCAGAGGCCACAAGGAAGCGTCACGACCAGCAGGAGCATGTTAGAACAGACACCTCTTCTTCTCCCATGGTGTAACTAACGGGTAAGCCACTCAAACTCTTCCACCCACAAACCAAATACTTTGTAAAATACAATGTTTTCACAATTTTTCTATTTCAAGTATCTTGCAACAGACATATTGACAAGATACAGCAGTTCAAGGAAAAGGACACATTGTAAATTGATTTTACGTGGCATTTTCGTGCTCTTTCAAGTTCTAATTTTACACTTTGTTTCTTGAACTCAAACTTGCAGCTGATTTATGTGTGACTGTGAAAACCTGCACTTATAAATATAGCATTTGTTGTGTCCTGCTTTTCTTTAGATATTCAGTTTATGAGCAGATCTGTACGCTCAGAAAAATCATAAACACCACTAACATGTTGTTCTTGAAGACATTACATTTTTTTGTAACTGAGTGTTTGCACATGACCAAATAGATGCTGTTGACTTCTTAGATGCAAAATTGTTGCTCTGGGCAATGCGTAAACAGATTGAGCTTCTTCAGACAGATATAAATCAATATTTAGAGGAATTGGTGGCACATTTTTTGTCAGGTTGACATCATTTGGGCAGCTTATGGAAAAAAACAAACTGTGCAATTGCCTCTCTTCTAACTGGATGACCAGCTGCTTGGTACCTGGTCATCTCACAGGAATCTGGAATGAAGGTTATTGTCAGAGGGAGACAACGCAGCCTCAGTGCTGCTGATGGGAAGCAAGCATGAAGAATGATAATGCAGACGGTCCATGGCATCAGATGACTGTGGAGCTGCAACAACCAGACTGTGTGTGCGCCAAAGACACATACTTGATTTCTTCATGAACATGAATTTAACGTGCAGCTTTATCACAGTGCCTGTCTTGAAGAAGACAGTAAAGCTATTTCTGTCTCTTTTTCGAAGGAGACACTATTGGGTCAGGGAAAAGTAACTTGTATCACAATTAGTAGGTTGTATTTTTGTTAAACAGCAGTTTTTGGAGTATTTGAACTGATGTATAACTTTGTTTTTAATGGAATTATGTGATTTTCCAAGGTCTTCGTTTCACATTTTAGGAGTGATTTTGATTGGAGACCATTTTCATGTTTTGTTATTCAATTTTTAAAGAACTAACTAACGACAACACTGTTTTGACCTGTAATTGACTGCAGTTTCAGCATTGTAACGCTGACTTTATTTACAAATTTAAAGTGTTTCCACCTCTGTTCTATAGAAACTGTTGGGTATCTCCTCTATTGTTTCTCACACTCTATTCAGAGCAAATCCTCTGTGATGTGCACTGTTTTTCAGGCCAGTTGTTTGTGATCACTGTGCCGTGACCTGGAGCAGCAGGAGCAACAATCAAACTCGCATCATGGAGGATAAGAAAGTGTCCCAGGGAGGCTCTACGGGAACATACACAGGCCTACATTATGGCTCGAACTCGCCAAACATTCTGCTGAATGGAAGTCCGCAGCATTTGAGCTCTTTTGGGAGCGTGTCAGAAGTCAACACAAATCTCCAGCCCCAGGAGTGCACCGAGACAGACTATCTCCTTCCCACTAAGCTGTACGGTGAATCACCACTCAGCAGATCCACGGCAGTCAAGAATGAAGGTGCACCTGCGGAGTCCGTCTGCTCCATGCTGCTGCAGATCCTGGTGCCGTTTCTGTTGGCCGGTCTCGGCACCATTGCTGCAGGGATGCTGCTTGAAATTGTTCAGGTGAGGAAACTGGTCAAATAAAAAAACAGACCAACAAAAATGTATTGAAACACTGTAAGAAATCAGTACAGATGCAGAGAATGAATCGTGATGTCATGAAATGAAGTTGAAACGTGAAAATGTGTGAAATGTTGATCTCCTAACTGCTTCATATTGTGAAGTGAAGTTTTATCTGTTCAGAGCTTCTTGAAACCAGTTTTGTGATTGTTACTCTCTGTGTGTGTCCGTGTTCTTCATGCAGATCTGGGAGGTGTTTCAGGAAATCACAGAGATCTTCATACTGGTTCCTGCTGTTTTAGGCATGAAAGGAAACCTGGAAATGACTCTGGCATCAAGACTCTCCACAGCTGTGAGTGTGTAAAAACGAACAGAAACTTACTGTCTGCTCACAGTTTTCGTGCGTGCGGACTGTGTGACACATTGAGCTCAGAGTTCACATTAAAACATGCAGCAGTAAAGGAGTGAGAAAACTACGAGGGCCGTGTTTACAAAGCGGGACTACAATCAACTTCTCAGAATTATATTTTTACTTTCTTGCATCATGGGTGTGAAACTCCTCGCTGGCCTGTGAAGACCAGGACAGTAGGTGGTCCTGCTGCTCAGGGTCCTGCGACACAAATACTCACAAGAGAACAGCCAATAACGTTCTTACATCAGACTGGAAAAGGAAACGATATAAGGAGCAAATGAGGGGATGGTTGCCAGTTCAGACTTTATAGCTGTTCCACCAGATCCTCTGCAACCACATAAGGAAATTTTGTTTGATGCGACATGTCAGCAGTTTTTTGAATCATATATTTGATTCCCCTCGATTTTGCACACACCCCATGATGTTTTATTTCATTTTTAATGTGTTTCTGATGTCACCAGGTCAATGCAGGGAAAATGGACACTTCCAGAGAAAAGTGGATGCTTGTTGTGGGAAACCTGTCACTCAAGCAGGTACCCTGTCTCACTTGAGAAGAATAAGTTCACAGCTGATTATGTTGTTTTCTAAAAATTGTTTTAGAGTTTTTAATCCACGTTTGGTTCTCTCAGTTACAAGCCACCGTGCTGGGCCTGCTGGCCTCCCTGATGGCGATGGTCTTGGGTTGGATGGCGGAAGGAAAGATGCCATTGAACCACATCATCCTCCTGTGTTCTGCCAGTGTGTCCACTGCCTTTGTGGCTTCACTGGTGCAAGGTAACAGCACAATTTCACCCTGAACCACTGACCTGCACCTCCACATCCGAGGGGTGGGGGTGGGGGGGATTGTATGGAGATTGTATGGAGAATGGAGAATGTAAACGAAAGAACAGTGAGTGTTATCAGGTCAACAAGTGAGATAGGGATTTTTGGAGATCAAAGCCCTGTTTTTAAAGGGCTCTGATAAAGACGAGTGATTCCCTGTGAGGAGCACATCTGTTGAACTGTGTATGAACCTAAGGAAACTGACAGATCCTTCAGTAGAGGAAGTCATCAGGCTGATTGTTGTTCTGCTTGCTCTTTGCAAGTAAAAAAAGACTTTTGCAAAAGCCTCCTGTTCTTAGTTTTCTTCACACTGGGTTCGTCAGAGCATTTAAGGACAGTAAGTTTATTGACAATGGTCAACTGTTTAGATATGTGACATTTTCAGGCATAAGAAAAATATAGTTGGAGCTTCAGATTGCCCCTCTCACCTGATTGGAATATGATCTTTCGATGGATGTTGAAACTTTATACTGTTAAAAAAAACCCACACAGGATAATAATCTTCAGTTTCCTGTGATATTGGGTGGAGTTAGGCCTTAAAAATGCATTCAACTCAACTGAATCTATTTTTTAAAGGCACATTTCATGAATTCAGTGTAAGTATTCAGTGCTTGTATACTTTGATTAAAAACCTGCCAATTTACTTCAGTTTTTGCTGAAAGGTAAAGAAAGTAAAGACAGAGAAAAAAACTAAGATAAAAATGTTAATGTGCTCTGCTTGACACTATTTTTTACCATCCCCAGGTATCATTATGGTGGGTGTGATCATGGGATCAAAGCGACTGGGAATCAACCCAGATAACGTGGCCACACCGATGGCGGCCAGCTTTGGAGATCTTATCACACTGGCCCTGTTAGCTGGCTTCAGCCAGTGGTTTTACTCCTTCATAGGTAAGAAATGCTTCGACAAATAATAGGATAAGGATGACGTATATGTCAGGGTTTGTTTCTTTTTTTATTAAGTTGGATGTCAGAAGCTGCAGTTCCTCCTTTTGGCCAATGGGAGGCCCTTTAGAACCACGATCTGCCGTCATCACAAAGACAATAACACTGCTTTCAAACGGATGTAGTTTTGTTCTACTAAAAGTTTGAGTTGTAGTCATGGAAATGAAACAATACAATCATATAAAAAAAAATTTTGCCTTGAAATTTTTCCTCCATTTCTTATCTGACCTCAAATATCAAACATGCAGGTTTTTTTTGGCTTTAGCAGTGAAGCCGAACGTGTCTGGATCCAATCATGTTTTATTTTTCAAAGGCCAGAGTGAGAAAATCAGCATTAAGCACTTGCAGTCAAAGTGAATTATATTACAGTGATGTGTCATTTAAGTCCTGTTGTGCAACATAGTCTGGAAATAATCACATTTCTGCATATCATTTTTGTAATGACGACATGAAGCTGCTGCAGAGATGCTGAAGAGCCAGATGTTGCTCCAGCACTGCAGGTTGCTGGCTCCTGTTTGACCTCTGTCCTCTTATTGACCTATTCACGAGAATTCCTGAATGTTCATTGATTGGATTAAAACACTGTTGTTAATCAATTCCAATAAAGCAGTGTTTTAGTTTGCCAGTCAAAAAATAATCCTACAACCAGAATTGAATGTGTGGATGCAGCGCTCTGGGTCTTTTCTCCCAAGCAATCAGACAAAAGATCTTTTGCTCAGAAAAGACCCTGACTGTTGCTTGCTCTGTCTTCTTATCCTCCCTCCGTCCTGTTAGAGAAATTCATCACAAATGACTTTCTGGCTTACATGCTTCACAAAACAACACAGAGTACTTGAACTTTAACACCGTTAGATTCTCCTGTGTGTCTCAATGGCAGTAAAACACACAGGGAGGATACCGACGCTGAGGAACCGACTGGCACGGCCGACACTTTGATTTACGTTGCTTACGTTAGACGGACATACAGCCAACACATCTGCTAGGGAAGGCAGAACCCATCTGGCCCGACCAGCATAGTATAATATATCTGGACAATGCAAAAACGGGGCTCTTGCATGCTGACCTCTCGGGGGAAAGCATGTCAGACCCCTGTGCAGAATCCTGCTTTTAAACTCCATTTGCTTTAACTTTTGTAATCTTTTTGCTAATCAATTGTAAAACTGTCACACTTGTGTTCAGCTTGAACATCAGCCTCAATCTTGTTTGTGTCTCGCCTAAAAACCTGCATCAGGACCTGACAGCAATAAAAGAACCAGCTGTTGGGACACGGCGGCCGAGAGGGTGCTGCCCGCTCTCAGAAAACTCCAACAGTACCATCTCTCGTTGGTAGGGGGCATCTTCAAGCCATGGAAAGATCTCCAGACACTGTCATACATACATGTCTGTCTCTTGCACAGCCGTTCTCCTCCCATCGTCCTGGCTCAGTCAGGGGTCCTCCAACGTTCTCGCAGCAAAGTTTTGGTTGGGCCTCCTGTTCTTCGAAAAGATCATGACCTGTTGTCTGGGGTTGAACGCGCTGCGTCTGTGACCTCCATTAAAAGTTCAGCCAGTGGAGAAAGAAACCAGAGAAGTTTAAAGCCTCAGTGTAAAAGTTGTAGACTCATTGTATGCGAGTGTCAAATGAGCGACATACCTGCAGAACTCTTTATTAACCAAAGGGCCCTGACAGATCCTCAAGTAAGACAAACTTATCAACCTAATTTTTAGCAATGATAGTAATCAGAAAACTGTTACAAAATAAATTCCTTCACTCCTTCCCTTGAGCTTGCTTTGTTGGTCCCGCAGGAAATAAAAAGCACAAACGCTCCCTCCTTCTTTTGGCAGAACAGTATTCCTACGTGTTGTACCTGGTGGACCTGCTCTGCGTGTGCCTGATCCCCGTCTGGATCGTCGTCTCCTCAAAACACCCGGCCACTCAAATCTTGCTCCGCACAGGCTGGGAACCAATCATCACCGCAATGATCATCAGCAGGTACATGGCATGACCTTTTAATCGTATACATGTACACAGTGACACCCAGTGACACTGGTGATGAATAGGATCAGATGCAGATGTAAGAGACTTCAGTCTGTGTGTCGGTTCATTACTTTACACTTAAACTACGGGACCTGACGTGCTGGGAGTAGTGCACAGCCTTGTATTACTGTCCCACAGTAGTGAACTCCTCCCCTGGAGCATTTTCCTTTTCTGGCCTCTTGGGGGTTTTCCACCATTAACACAGAAAATCTGAACATGACCTTGGCTGGCGTTTCAGTCATCGCTCAGTTTATTTTTTCAAATACTTAATTAATTGAAGCGCCTCCTTTCCCAGAGGGTCTCGCGTACGTGACGCTAGCAAAACTTGACAACAGGTGGACCCATCTGTTATTTGTTAATATCAGGTTAATTGGCTACATGGGAGTCTCCAATAACTGACTTCTGAGGACTTTCTAACATTCCTCAGCAAAGTTTCTACACACACACACACACACACACACACACACACACACACACACACACACACACACACGCCCACACAGTGAAATCCTTGGACAAATTGGGCAACACATCACCAACAGGAGTCAGGCAAAACAAAGGCTGATAAAAGCCTTTGTTTTTGATGTCAGCAAGGACTTTGTGAAAGATTAGCCAGGAGACAGTTCGATACAGGCAGACTTATTTGGTGAAACCAACAGCTGAATCCGTGAGAAGTCTAAAGATAAAGCAGGCAGCGTATCTACCAAGAATCTTCCGGAAAGCTGACTTGTCTTGTGTGTGAGTACTTCTAGCTGGATGGCCATAATACAAATATGGTCCTGTGATCGTGTTTCGAGCTCGGCAGGGTCAACGAAAAGCAAGCCTCTGTGTATATTCGAATGAGCTTAACTGCATCCCATGTCAATAGCAGACAGATGAATGGCCACTAAAATTGCACAACCTGCTCTCTGGGCAGC
The DNA here is from genome assembly GCA_032164315.1 of Malacoctenus gilli. NCBI lineage: Eukaryota > Metazoa > Chordata > Actinopteri > Blenniiformes > Labrisomidae > Malacoctenus > Malacoctenus gilli. The sequence continues at coordinate 16,945,045 of JASSRZ010000080.1, forward strand.
TCAGCAGGCAGGATGGTGCGTCACTCACTTTTTTTTATCCAACGTTATTGATACGAGCAAGGCTTTCCACGACTGCCTAAGACATTAAAACACCACATCAGCAAAGTAACTTTGTACATTTGGTTGTGCTTCTTACAGTATTGGAGGACTGATTCTAGACAAAACTGTATCAGATCCGAACTTGGCAGGAATCATAGTTTATGCGCCAGTCATCAATGGTGAGTCAGTGTCTTTATTTAACTTTATTGCAAGCGTTTCCTCTTTTTTTTTTCCAGGATGACTTTATTTAATCTGGTTTCTTTTCAATCATGGATAAGTTCTAAATGAAAGACAATTGACCCTGGAGTGGAGATGAACAACGCTGGCATCATGCACCACTTTGACCTTGCTGGGTAGTTCAGCACCGAAACAGTTTCACAGAACAGTGACAAAATAATGGTAGAAATGTAAGCCACTTTAACTATTCATTGCACGGAAGGAGCTGCAAAATCTGCTTTTCAGATTTAATTTGTGTTGAAACAAAGAAATGCTTCCATCTTGCAGTCTGCCAGCATAAAGATTTCAGATTCCATCTGGTGTATTGATAAAACTTTCGGAAATCAGAGTTGTGCCATGCAGCCAATGGTGATGGCTGCTCTTTTTGGTTGTGATGCATCATCATTAATTTCCTCAAAATTCATAATTTTCGCGTGTTGCATCTTAAAACCTGATGATGCAGTTTCTCCCCATCTTCTACTTTCCCTTTTAGGTATTGGAGGAAATCTCGTCTCCATTCAGTCAAGTCGCATTTCAACCAATTTACATATGAACTATTCTCCTGGAGAAGTTCCTGCGAGCCGGTCAGGGTGTTTTAACCCCTGTCGCACGTTCTTTGGTTCAGGTAAAGATCCAATCTTCTCACCACTTGGCAGTGGCGCACGCAGACTTTTTGAAGGGAACGGGCCCTTCGGTGCCCACTCTTTCAAACTTTGCCCACGTCGTATAACAGAAGCACCACCGTCTGATGTTGCACTTTGTCACGGCAGGACCAAATCATCGATCCGCACAGATTCTGCTTTTTCTGGTGGTACCCGGGCAGCTTCTCTTCCTGCACGCCATCCACCTGATTAAAGGGGGCCACACGCTGCCCAGTCCGATCTTCACTGTTTTCTTCCTGTCTGCCTCCCTGATTCAGGTGAGTCAGGAGTTCGGGGTCAGTTCCTCTTGTGAACTGTTGTGGTCTGCAACCCAAACCCCACCATGTTTTTGTCCCTCAGGTCTTCTCCTTGCTGTGTATAGCCGACTGCATGATCCACTGTCTGTGGCGGCGGCGCAAAGACCCCGACAGCTATTCGATCCCGTACCTCACTGCCCTCGGAGACCTTCTGGGGACTGCTCTCCTCTCTCTGGCCTTTCTCACCCTGTGGTGCATCGGCGACTCGGGCCATGTCTAGGTCCAAAACAGAAAAGAGCTGCAAGAAGAATGAACCAAAGTTTGAAACCTGACAACTGATTATTCCAACAAAGGAAATGAATGTGATTCTTCAGATGTGCTCGCTTTTATACTCTTTCTATATTGACAGTGTCACAATTTGCAGACAGGAACTAATTCTATTAACAGAACTGTATGTGTCTGCATGTTTTTTTAATGAGCAAGTTAAAGCAAAAGAGATTTTTACAAACAAAATAAAGTCTCCAAAAGATTGAACTCTGACTTCATCTTTCAATAAACTTTGACTGGCAGGTCTCTGGTCTCCATCTGTCTGGTGTCTTTAGCTGGCGTGTTTTGTTGAAGAAGTGAAGAAAATGTCCTGCTCTTCATTGTCTTTCATTGAGGCCATTAAATTGGCCTGCACTAATTCCTTTCACAGAAGATAGAGAGAGAGAGGGAACTTTGCACACAGCAGGTTGCCAGATAAGCCTATGAAGAACGCGATTTTTTTTTGTCTCGTTATTTGAGTTGCCATTTTTAAACGGGATGTGGTTTCTCGATTGTGTTTTGAAGTGGGGTTTCCGTTCTGCACAGATACTTGAGACAATAACTAAACCTTTAGCACATTTAAACAAGAACCATACACGGTGGGCTCGCGGGGTTGTCATGAATTTCACTGAATTTTTCGGGGGGCGGGGGGGGGCAGGGGTGTCAGGACCAGAGACCTCCCCCACTACCACCACCACCGCCACCACCAACCTTCCTTCTCCTCCTGAGAACATAAAGCCACGTGAAGGTGACGGAGCACTCTGACGGTGGCGGGGTCGTGTCCGTGAGGGTTGCCGTCATCATTATCGACATAATTAACAACACCGGCGCCCAACTCGCAGACACTCACCGGGCAGCGAGAGGCGGGACGGGGGGACGGAGACAGGGGGTGTCCGCGGGAGGACGAGCTTTGCAGAAGAAGACGAGGACTGTGCGGATGTAGGAGACACGCTGCGGCTTACAGAGGAGGGACCTCGCTGCGAGACAAAGTAAGTTTGTGGACAACAGATGAAAAGACTTCCTGTATTCTTTCGTATTGCGTTTCTTCGCGTGGGCGTCTTTTCCGCGGTCGCGCAGCGTCTTCGGACTTTGAATAACGGGGAAGCGACATAAAGCTGCTGAAGTTAAAGTTTGATTCTTCCAGCCTCTGCTGAGTGCTGGGATATACTTTCACATCAGAGCAGCCGACACGCTCCTCTATGTCAAAACACACAAAAAAAAGCCATGCGCGCAATGTGGCGCCTAAAAACTAATCATCTCCTTATTACCTTAAACTGAATTAAACAAATTCGTGTAGGAGTTTTCAAAGCTGTCAAACGATTCTTTCCAGTTTTGAACACAATGAAAGTATTTCCCCCCTTTTTTAAACTTGATGTAAATGATGCTGTCTGCTAAACGAAACTGAAGCTGTTAACCGTGGGACAAGTTTAAACGCTGTCGTTTGGGGCTGCTGCTGTTTTGTGTTTTGAACGGGTTCCTGTTTCTGCACGAGGAAGAATTCCCCAGCAGAGGATCTGAGTCCTCCTCCGCATTGTTTTCTCTTATTTCTTGTTGTCTCTTCTTGGAATGTAAAATGTATTGACGGTCAAAGGTTCAGAAACAGGACTGGAGAGTTTAGTCCCAATATGGAAGGAGATATGTTGCTAGAGACAGGTTGTTTAAAAGAAACATCTGCCTTTCACAACCAAAGCTCTCACTTCTGACACGGGCTGGTTTGGAGAAGCAGGGCTGAGTCAGCAACCCCAATTTCCTGATGAACAGAGAACTTTGAGGGAGAAATATACTAGCTGCCCTTTCTCTGAGGTCTGTCTGGACAACTCGCTTCGACGTTTTACTTTTAAATGAACGTTTGATGAAGTTGCAAGGCTCGGTTGGCAAAGATTTCCTTCTCACTCCACACATCAACAGAGAAGATGTACAACTTTTTCAAACTGAAAACGCTGCGGTGGAGGTAAGGTGTGACTTCAGGGAACATTTTGGTGCTTAATTTTTGACTTTTTGAAGGAATGTGACGATCTAATATTTAGCACTGACCACGCTGAATATGATAAATGTGGTAGTTCATAGAATTCAGATTGTTTGATTGTTGTTGCTATTGTTTGGGGGGAAAAAAGGGACACTTCATGAAGCTCCTGCTTCAACAAACTTTTACACCTTGTCACACTTACGGAAGCTTTTCCTACTGTCCAAATTCTTGCTTGTGTTGTATGCTGCTTTGGACAAAAGTGTCTGCTAAATGAAGCTGTAGGACTTCCTTTGAACTGTTTCTGAAATCCCCCCCACTGCCTCCAACAGTGCTCACCACATGCCCTGGGGGTTTAGCAACGACCCTCAATTGAAATGTCCCTGGTTTTTACACTTTTGAAGCAACTTTTATAGAGAGGGCTCCGTAAAACAACAGTGCCCTCAGTGAGTTCAGTTATGATTTTGAAGTTTATAGTTACAATCAATATACTCTGGATTAACGCAAACAATGTGGTCATGTGTGAATCTCATGCTTGCTGTGTCTCTGGGAGATAAAGTTTACGGTGGCCCTGAGGTGCAACTCAAACAACTGTCTGCCTCTGTGCAGCGTCCTTGGTTTTTATCTGTTTATTCCAGCTCTGGTTCGACTTTGTGAGTGCTACAGCTGAATGTGAGGCTACCGTCTGGAAACTATTCTCCCAACTTGCGCTGGTGAACTCGGTGTTAAGAAAACACAGCAAAGGAGGCTTTCGTCAAAGTCTTTTAACCATGCAAGGAGTGAGCAGTACGCCAAGCAGCATGGTTATTTAACACTTGGTTTTGAGGGTTAAGGGAGAGAATTGGAATTGGGCCTTCCCCTCAACTGAGCAGCTTTGAGCATCCTAAGAATTGTTTGCAGTACAACGGATGTACCTCTCGTTTGCTCCTCACAGGTAATTGCTTTTGCGAAGCTCTTATCTCTTACAGCGGGGGTTGGATCCTCTCAAACTCTTTTCTTGACTTGGTGACCTGCTGACTCTCTCTGTTTTTCCTTTGTCTCCTCACAGTCGTTTCTTTACCGTTAACCAAATCTCTCCTCCATTTACATTCCACCCCCTGGTCGCACAACAAACCAACTGTCCCCCAGGTTTTACAATGCACATCTGCAACAGCTTTCCTGCCCAACAATGTGACGTGATAACAAAACGCATTTTCGAACTGTTACTGCATCTCAGTGTTTAAAAACAGAGTACTGGTTGAAGGGATCATACATTCTGAACATTGTTAATGCACACGTTTCCACTATACATTGTTCAGAATCTGAATCAATAGTTTCCACTATTGATTTATTTAGGCGTTAACACAATTAAAACACAATGCGTTTTTGTAACCGAAACAACACACACATAGCGGAGTACCATATCATCAGGGAGTGCCCGCGTAAGAGGCGGAGCCAAAACAGCAAGAAAACCCGGGGCTTTCCAGCGCCGACTTGTCCGAGTGTGTGGACGCATGCGGAGCTTCCGAGTAAAAGCGTTTTTCTCCTAAATAATCAGACAAAAAGCTGAAAAAACACAAGGAAGCCTTTCAACCTCTCTTTTCCATAATAGAAAATGAAATTGGGTATGCTGCATATAAACAGATCTGGTCGATGCATTTGTGTGTGGGGATGTAAATTTCTGTACATTTGTTTTCATTGTCTTTTCAGAAACCCTCCAATCTCCTGGGAGACTCGCCAGAAGACAAAATGTACTCATGTGCACAGATGAAAGAGCAGCAGCAGCAGCAGCAGCAGCAGCAGCAGCAGCAGCAGCAGCAGCAGCCGCCGCAGCCCCGAGCCTCCGAGCATCCTGCTCCACGTCCTGCGCGTGTCCCCAGGACCATCAAGCAAGCCAGGACTGATCAAGCCACCGTTTATTACGGAATCAAGCAGTGGGCGGTCTGCTCTACGCCCAACTGGCAGAGCCCCGCCGGCTCTCAGCGGTCCGCTGTCTCATCGCAGAATGCAGTGATGCAGTACAACCACACGCAACAAAGGCTGACGACCCCAAACCCAAACGCAATGATCGGTATGCAAAATACAAATGCCACTTTTCAAGCTCCTTATCAGTTTTTCTATTTGGGAAATGTCGCTAAAAACGACTTGAACTCCTGGGAGCCTGCTCAGAAGGCAGCGTCGTCTACTTCTGCGTATAACGGACACACTGCTCAGAACAACGCGTGCGTTCAAAACCCTGGCCTGCAGCAGTCTTTCTACTCCTCATCCGCAGCAAATGGTTACAGGGCAGGCCCTCAGTCTTTCGTTGACAACAATGCTGTGCACTCACCAAATGGACAGAGTTTGGGCATTTCTGACGCCAGTCAGAGAGCTCAAGCGTCCTCTGCTCAGCCCAGCTCGTGGTGTAATTACAAGCAGCCTGCCACCACTGCCAGTAGTCGTAATTCACCAAACTCGCAGTACAGTCCTGTCCATTTCCAAGGAAACCACCACCATCGCGCTGCTGACACTGTCATTCAAAATGTGCAAAATCTTGCTGTTAACCCTGCCGTTACAAAACGACACATGCCGAACAGCACGGTGAGTTCGACCAGCCCTGGTATGTCTCCCACTGCTGGCTGCAGTCGCGCTATTTCTCATCATTCTCCATCGTACCATGACCAACACGTCACCATGCCGCAATCTGTCAGCAAAGACGCATCCGTCTCATACACGCAACCTGCGATTAATGCGGCCTCGGGGGACGGCACGCTGACAGCCAAGCTGTCTCATCCACATCCTTCTGGACAATCGTCGGGCACAACGCCAAAGATGGCGCATCAGCTTCAAGGAGGAAACCCCCCTCAGCAAAGCGCGGTACCAAATGTCCCCGGTCACACATCAACAGGAGCGGTCCAGAAGAGTCCGGTCAGCACCACAAGCACAAATCCGGAAAAAAAGTTTGAAAAGATAGTATCTGTACTTCTCAAGAATGTTTTGAGGAGATTATTGGATAAAGAACAACCACTTTGGAAGAATGTTTTGGAGACGTCTCAAACAACCAAGCTGTCGTCCTCAGTTGCACCGAATGACAGCTCCAATCAAGCTCCACCTGGTTGTTTGGGAAACAGAGCCGTCGCTGTTGTGCAGCCGCTGCTTTTTGAATGTTTACAACAGATGTCTCGAAACAACGCAAGCGGTGAGCACTTCACCATCTCCGACAAGGGATCTGCTTCACCAGATGTGGACTGTGGGAGCCCCGAACAAAACGCGAGCGGAGCCGAAAGCAGCCCTGTAGGAGGAGCCAAACCTGTGACTGTTTTGTCGGCGTCGGATGCGGGACAACAAAACTCAACTCGTGTGTCTGACTGCAGTGTTAACCCTGAATCCCTTTCCCAAACCCTTGAGCTGTCCAGATCACCAGGGAACAAAGACCACAGTGAGGAGGAAATGTCCTCCATTGCTTCCTCACCCGTTGCGACTGCAGAGACTGCCGGAGTGACAGACGTTGAGAAAAATAATACCAAATCTGGAGGTTTGATCAAACTGTACTTTCTGAAAGAGGACGAGGTCTACAGGGAACCGCCTTACAAATCAACATGGTTGAACATCAACGAGCAACTTGACGACATAGACAAAGAATTTGGCTTCCCGTGGACGCTGAAGCGTCATTATTACAAGCCCGCGAGTGACGACAAGCCAAGTAAGGTTGAAATGGCTTCACCTGCGCCTGTGTGCGAGACGTCCAATCAGGTCTCATTGCAACCCACACCTGTTGAGATGGATGTAGAAAATGAAGCCTCACTCCCGCAAACCTCCTTTCTCAGCGATTCAGAAACGGAGTCCTCTCCCCTTAAACTTGAGGTTTTGTCTCCAGAAGAAGCCAGACGTGTTTTTGAGCAAATTCAAGCTGGGAGCTCAGTGACGCTTGTGACGGACGGAGATAAAGGAGCGCCCCCAAGCCAATCGAATGAAGTTTGCTTTGTAACAGCGTCAATGGAAAAACCTTCTGGGTTAACAGCGGGTGAAACTTTGAACCAAGAGTCAAATGCTGAAGGAGACGAACCAAAAAAAAGGGAAAATCAATCCAAATATTGTCCAGCTCGAGGCGATGATCAGAAGGCACCCACCATTTCAACTGACGGTCACCAGTCTGACACAGTAATCGTTATCGACTGTGACAATGACACCCCGACAGAGATGCCAGATCCTGAAATTATTGTGTTGGAGCCCGAGGAAGTTTGCTCTGCACCGTTGCAGCCATGCACTTCGAACTGTGACGACAAACTGAATGAAAAAGAAGAGGGGCAAGTTTCAGTCCCCGAGGACGTTTGTGAGCCGGCGCAACTTGAATCAGCCGTCTCCACTGCGTCACCTTTGGAAACCGAAGCCACCCAGAGGCCATCCAGCAGCTCACTTACATCTGAAAAACAGAAGAGACTGAGCAGTGAGGAGTGTTTGCAGTCAATCAAAAAGTTAAAGAAATGCAAAGAGCCTGTTCTGGCTCCACAGCGTGTCTCCAACGGAGATTTAGAAGAAGAGAAGACTCCCCCCAATGCTGCCAATGATCAACAATACCAATGCTCATCCCCCAAGCCAAAAAAGGTGAAGCTGATGCTGTACGGCTCTGCGAATGAAACTGTGTTCGTTTCACCTGGCAAAAAAGAGAACTCCCGAAGATGCATGTTGGACAGAACAGCTCCTCGGACTGTCTCCATCTGCTTGGACCCATCGAGCCGATCCGCCGCTCAGACGAGCCCGACCGAGCCGGCCCGCGTGCAGACAAGTTCAGTCAAGCAGTTGATTCATGAAAGGTGGAGAGAAAGTTTCACACCAACTCAAATTTGTCGCAAAATCAAAATACGTTCATTTGCTGAGAGCCCAAAGAAGAAGAAAATGAAGAAGAGAGAACTGTCTCCGACAGACGGCGCGTTGGACACAAGAAGCAAGCATCGCCGGAGGAAGAGGAGGCTGAAGAAGCACAAAGTCGAGAAGGACAAGAAAGATTCAGTCTCGGTCAGAAAGTCTTCTACCAGGAAGAAGAGTGAATCTGACGCTGAAAGTTGCAAAGCTTCTCCAGATCTCCAGCAAAGTCCTGTCCTGAAGTTCAGCGTGTTACCTCAAAGCTTCAAATTTAAGGCAGAATCTGAGGGGAGGACGGACGCTGCTGATTCTGCTTCAGGTAAATATCAGCAAATAAACGGGCAGAGATGTATCAAGCAGGGTTCATTACTTCCTGTCAGATCTCTGATCTGGGTGTGGAAAAAGTACATTTTCACTTTTATTTATATTCTCGTCTGTTTGATCTGTCCCTTCAGAGAAGAAAGATGACTCAGTGAATAATCGAAACCTTCGTAAAAAAGAAGACAGTAAAGGCAGCAAGGCGGTCCCCAAAATGAAAGGTAAAAAAAGGAACTGAAAAAGCAGCAATTCTTATTCATTCCATTATGGATTGAAGTATGTGCGTTGTTGTTGGGATGCACGAGGGCGAAGCTTGGCAATACCAAACTTATATATTCATGCTGGAACAGGATGTACCTGACTGCCAGTACGGTCAGTTAAAATGGACCACTGCATGCGTCGTTGATGCAGATGTGTTTCTAATCGCTGCGAACGATTCCTCCTGCAGGTTTGTGGATCATGGTCAAAGAGGACTCTTCTCCTCAGCATACAATTCTCAAGAAATGCAGCATTTTTGAGTGTGATAAAAAACCCAGGAGAAACAAGCAGCCGCCCGGAAAAAAATCACACAGTTAAACTGCGTCAGTTCTCCTCTCAGGAAGATTTTGTGCTGGAAGCTATCATTTTTCATTGAAACTGTTTTGTCTCTTATAGAGCAAGTAAACGTTTCCACGTTTTGCGTGGAAATGTGATCCATTGCTGTTAACATGCTGTTGTGTAAGCAGTGGAGAGATTCAGGCCAGTTGAAGGGACTGGACCCCCTATTACAGCAAGGTGGACACACGTCTTTTACGAATACAAAAATGCAAAGTGCAGCTTTTGAAGGACTCTCAGGAAATGCAGAAGAGAGTGACGGAGTATATTTTTACACAAAAAGCACAACCTGAGCCTGTGTCCTGATAGACTGTCATTCATGATGTTGAAAGCTTGTTATACTTAGTAAAAAAACCCCACCTTTTGTCAGTGATCTTTTCCTGTGGAGAAGTGAGCAGAAGGATGGAGGCCAGACACTCACGAGTCCAAGCAGAGAGGGCATTTTGAACCAAGTACCAGCCCTGTGAGAAAGCACGTGCATACATCAGCAAACTCCAGCTTTCTGGCAAGTGTCACCAAGGCTGGCCCTTTTAAAGGGGTTGTAGACACAACTAAAACGGGATGATGCCAAATACGGGTTCTTCCGAGGGCTAAAAATTTATGTCCCAGGTCATCTTTGAATGTTTACTCGCAGGGTAAGAACCTCGTCTGGAGACATCAGTCAGAAGTTCAAGAAGAAAACAAGACTTCAAGATACCATCTCCTTGGTATTTGTATGACTCTTCCCCAGTCTGTCGAGCTCAAAGGTCCGCTCTTAGGATGGCAGAAGATATATGGCTGCTTTTAGGGTCCCAGCTACATCAGACTTGCATACTTTCACATTTACTGTACAACCTTTTTTCTGGACTTTGACTAACTGTGGTCGGGAGCTCCTGAGCCGCCTCCTCGGGTCCTACTCCTGAAAGCTCGGTGCTAAAGTCTCAACCTGAATCCAATGAAGAGAACTGGCTATATTTTTGAGTTTGAGTATTTAAAAAAAAAAAAAAAAATTTACACTGCATTTTTCATACCATTTTAAACCAGAGTTTTTATTTTTTTTGCTCGTATTTTTAAAATGTCCTTTACTGAACTTTCAAAGATTGTAAACTCAGGTGAATTGAAGGGTTTGTGGGGTTTTTCAGATGATTCACAGCAAATAAGTGAATGTTGAAGTTGTTGCTTGTAGCAGTTTGATTTGTTTTATTTCACTCCAATGTTGCTTGGTCTCCTTGTAAACTGTTACAGAGAGACTTTGCAGTAAAAAGTGACTTGAAAAAGTAAAAACATCAGTTTCGCATCAACATAAAACTACTGACAAACCTTTAAATGTTACGACTGTTTGTTTTTTTTGCATTGAATGCCTCTTTGAGTGTGATTTAAAGACCTCAGGTGCTATTACACTGCCTGTATTTAGGTCAACCTGGGAGAGGTTTTGTTTCCAGTGTGCCTTGTCTGCGTGAAAGTCGTCCTCGCAGTGTGTTTTCAGTGCCAAAGTTTGTATATTTCCTCAGTGATCCATGATGGAGTCCCTGGAGACGTGCGCAGTGATTTTCATTGAGCCATTTGTTGCTACAGAGCTCGGCAGACATGGATCTCAAGCACAAGAGGGGATTTTCTGTGCCCACCTATTTCATCATTAAAAGAAAATGAGTGAAAGATTTCAGTTTCATTCCCACCTAATGGGAGTCTGATGACTTGTGAGAATCTTCGATGGCTGCTGTCTGGATAGACTTGATATGTTCTCTGAGATTTGCCTGCTTTCTCTGATGTTCCTTGAGCATTCACACCGACTGAAACACAACCAGTATAAGACTCACATGACAAAGAATGCGTCCGACGACTGAAGTGGTGTTGCAAGATCATTGTTTCAAGCACAAACACAAGACTACCTCTTCCCTGTCTTCAGTACTCTCCATTCCTTGTAATGACCCCAGATACCTTCCTTTAAATCACTGCAGATGTGGAGCCAGACAACGCAACAGATGCCAGAAGAGGGACTCTTACTCTTATCAGCTTGTTTAAAGCAGGCATGTAAACCAAAACTAAATTGCATCATGTTGCAGTGGACAGAGCTGAGAAACTTACTCACTCACTCTTGTTGTTGGGTTTTCTTTGCTTTGTTTTTATATTTGACAAAACTATCCATTTATTGATAAAGAAAAATGCAAATGTGCTTGAACTGGTGTTTGTTTGGCAGAGTTTCACAGCCTCTCTCGATCCTCGTGGGCATCGGCGGCCTTCCCCCGGGAGTCCCGGCGGATCCTCAAAAGAGCAGTGATTCGCAGACTGTCAAACTGTTTGTTGTGAGGCTTGTTGCAGCTGTGAGTCATCAGTCTGGTAGAGAGCTGACAGTTGTGTCACCTGCGAGACAAGGAGTGACAGAAAGAAGCTGCGAGGCTGCGGGGAAGTGCCTCCAATTGATGTGTGGTTTCAGCAGGATCTGCAACTGACTGGTACAACAAATCGCTGTGTGGAGGCACATTTCGGACCATCGCCGTTGATTGTGTTAGGAAGCATGAAAAGTGCATTAAGGGATGAAGACGCCAGTTGATGCAATCATAGATCTGGGATCTTAGTCTTGGACTCGATGTGGGCCCAGCCTGAAGCCAATAAGTGTCACAGTAGATCAGGGTAGTAAATTGGATATGGTGCACAACGAACCATGAGTATAACAGAGATAATAGTTAACAGACGCACTTAAAAGCGATTAGTGATTGTATATGGGACACATCTGTTTCCTGCACATCTGCTATTGATAGAGACAACTTGTCGATTTGAGACATCCGTTTCCTGTGCTTCCAACCAATCACTCTGGCAGGAAGGCGAGTTAGTCCTCCAGTTGTGCTATTTGGTTTTCTTCGTGTTACCCACATGCCAGACTATAGACAAAAAGGTTGAACAAACCGAAAGACACTTAAAAAAACATCTTGCATGCATTTTCATCTGGATGGAGGCAACAGATGCTTCAACCAAAGGGGATAACTAAATCTTCGTGAACCTCCCAAAAAATCGCACCCCCATCTTTGTTTCACACCTCACTGACAAAGCTCTTTGAGCTGAAGGCCATTGTCTTTCTTATCAGGTCACACTTCCTCATTCTGGTTAAGGACATTGTTCAGATGTGAGATCTCTGCAAATCTGCAGTTGCATTTACAAGCCAGCAGGTAAGGAAGTGAAAAACAATTACACTCATGAATACAAGTGTGAACTTCTAAAGGAGAGAAGAAAAGAACAACTGAGGGTTAAATATTCATGACTTCTATTGTTAAACAAAACGTAACAGGAGGAAAATTTACAGATTTTATTGGCAATAAGAACTATTACAATTAACTATAAAAATAATGAATATTACTTTCTTTGTATGGCTGTCCTCTGCTATCGATGGTGGTGTTCATGAGATTTTTTTCTCAGGATGGTAGGACCACACAGTGCTGCAGGTGAGGCCATAATTCTCCTCTCTGACGGACTCGGGGAGCTCAAACTGGGCCTGCCGCCGCAAAAGTCGTCGGATGTCGTGACCCTCGAACTGAGCTCGCCCGGGATCCCCGATCAGGACTTTGGTGCCGTGGGTCACGATGCAACGATCCAACCAGCTGTGGAGGTCAGTGGCCAGGTCCTCGTCATAAAACATGTCGCCCAGCAAGATCAGGTCAAAGGCCGCCGGCTCAGAACCGATCAAGTTGTCCGTCACACAGCGGAGCGGCTCCAGACCATTCAGCTCACAGTTCATTTGAGTCGCAACTGCAGCAACTGCAACACAGAAGCCACAGTTTAGATGTCGAACAAATTTCGCCAATACTGAGTTATTTTAAATGTCCTTTTTATTGTTTGGCTTAGGGAAAAAAAGAAGAAAACATGCTGTGTACAAAATATAAACTGAAAAATACAATTGGAAAATAAGAAAAATAATGCTTTCCAAAAATTAAATAAAAATGTTGAAGAAAATTAGGATACAGTAAATAAAATAATTACTCCTTGATAAAATATATATATATATATAAATACAAAATAAATTATAAATAAATAAATATATGATAAAATAAATATCAACCCTTAATAGATTAAGTAAAAATCAAAATAAAATCTCATATGCAATAAGACGAGTTTAAAAAACGTTTTTGCGCACCGGCGTCAACATCATTGGCCACCACATGAGCAGCACCACTGAGTTTGGCCGCGATGGCCGACGCTCCGCAGCCGCTGCCTACATCCAGGACCGTTTTCCCGCAACACACGTGCGGCTGATCCAGGAGGAACCTTCACCGGGCGGAAAGAGCCGTTAAAACGCGACCTCACACCCACCACCACGAGTCGGCTCGTCGCCACCCGCGGACCTCACCTCGACAGCGCCTGTCCCCCCGGCCAGTAAATGGCCCAGTACGGGTCCTGGAAGGGCCAGAGCTCCGGCGCTTCCCTCCAGAACCTGCAGGCCGGCGTGAGCAGCCTCAGTCGGATCTCCGGGGTCAGACTCTGCGCCCCCACCACCTCCGTGTTCTCTGCGACAAACCTCCTGATGTGCTCCTCCGACTGGCGTGATTGTGAGAAGTATCTGAGTCTGGCTTTCTCCGTGAACGGACTGCGAGAAATCACAACGCCGAAAGTAACTAATCGAGAGTTAAAACACCCCAACATCATCGCAAATCGATCGTTTCAAAGTTGACTTGCACTCGTCCTCTAAAGTCAGCCACACAGCAGCTATTTCGGCCCGCTTTCATTCCTTCTGTCGTAGCAAAACGATAACATTGAGACATGAATAAGTAATTATTTGTTGCATACACTGCCACAGAACTGTAAAAGTAGCAAAACCTTAAAATTAAACCTTGATTAAACCTTTTAAAAACACAGAACTACCAGAGCCAGCGCTTATTTTCCACACGAGCTCAAAATACAGACGGACAGAAGTTTCAGCGTCCGTTCAGAAAACAGGACCCCTTGTTTTTCGTTCCACCTCAGAGTTTTCCTGCGCGAACGCAAGTGTCTGTGGTTCACTCTGCCCCCACAGATGCATCGAGTGACACCTTATTTGGCTCCTAAATTCGTGAAGTTTTATGGAAACAGCAACAAGAACCAAGAAGCTTCTGGCGGGCTGAGCCGAGTGTCTTTGCTTTTACGGCAGTTCGGACAACAGGACAGGCGTTTCCTGCTGAGCTGGTCATAGCTGCCCAAGAACAAAAGACCAGCTGTAACTGGGCCCAGATAAAGAGGCTGTTCATAAAGAAGCAGATGGCATTTCCTGTAGTCTGTTGGACAGAGGCTGAGACCTCTGGACCACATGTGAGACAGCTTCACACTGTTCTAACAGCTGGATAAAGTGTTGGAAGCTATAAAATACACCCATGGATTTTTCTAGAACCATATAAATAGGCTAATATGGCATTAATTTGTGTATTTGAGCCATTTTATGAATAATTAGATAATAAAACAGGAAAAAAGGCCTTGGATTTAACAATTCAAAACAGAGAAGCTGCAGTAAAAATGATCAGAAACAATCATTTATGCACAATGTTTATAA
>JASSRZ010000080.1:16959790-16975061 GCA_032164315.1 Malacoctenus gilli
CTTGGATTTAACAATTCAAAACAGAGAAGCTGCAGTAAAAATGATCAGAAACAATCATTTATGCACAATGTTTATAAGAACTGTAAAAAAAGTGTTAAGTGAATTGGGTTGCAATGATTTGCTGTTTTAAAGAGAAGCTGCCTTAAAATGTTTTGGGGGGAAAAACTCATTCTCTTGTGATCGTAATCACAAGTAAGCTTGGAACTATTTAACACTTTTTTTGTTCTTCTGTGTTGCGATTCGAGGAGCTCAACAGAGTTTTAAAACAAAACGAAAGCTTGTTGCAATTATAGCTTGAATCTGAGTGAATAAACACGCATTTATTTCTGAACCTGGTGCCACTCTTGCATATGAAACATGATGGAAGAAAGCCAGAGTTATGTCGATTGCGTGATTGGTTCAGGCTTTGTTTGCCCTCTGGTTTTCGTCAAAGAATTAACTGTATGTTTCAGACTGTGAAAATGAGCTGGTGGTTCACAAAGTCACAGCTATATGTTACACCGCGCACAGTTTATGTGCTGCAGTGGAAGCTGGAGCCTCGAGCTGTAATTACAGCACCTCTCCTCCATTCTCATCTCGTGCGATGGTATTACTTTTTGATGGAGAAGGCAAACAACTCCTAATGGGTGGTTTATTTTCTGTCATTGAAGTTACCCAGAGGTGGCCCCCGCGGCCCGGATCAGCGCAGCCTCCTGGGATTGTTTTTCTTTTATAGATGGCCGTTGTCTATCATGGCCACCAGGTGTAACGACTTGATTTCATATGGGAATTGCAACCTTGAGTCCCAGTTCAATGCGTCGGTGTGGGCAAGAGTGCAACGATGTTTTCAGATTGCACCCACGTCCGTCCATCCTCCTTTGTCCAGGTGAGGATTTGGGGACCCTTATTACAGAGACACGCGTGATTGGGATCACAAGAAGCAAAAGCAAACGTCCCAGAAAGCAATTTCAAAGTTTTATTCTGTAGAGAGATTTTAAACACGGCCATGTGTTCTGCAACAATTTAAAAAAAACTTTTTTCTATTGAAAAAAGCAGCTTTGCAGTAAAAAGCTAAAATGTTGTTGAACTTTTATCTTAAAAATAGTCCTTTTTTTCCAAATATTTGTTGCGTATCTTGTCTGGTTGCTGCGCGGAGGGATGAAGAAAGTCTCTGCTTACACAGTCTTGTAGTTTCTTCAGTCATTTATTACAAGTAAAGTATCAAAGCGAGTCGTCCGGACCGAATTCGGAGAAAGAGATGCCAATGCCTTTCTAACTCTAAGTTTCCTGGTCTTCAGTTTGTGGAGGTTGCTGACTCAGCCCCCTTACTTCTCCAGGACCATCTGTGAAAAGAGCGTTATCTGAAAGGGTGAAGAACCAGATGTTTTTGGAGACCCAAGAAAGCTATTTCCTTTCGATCTGGATGTTTATCCTATCCTGACCTTTTCACCTTAAACTGACCTTCTGCCCTTAAGCTGACCCTCTGCCCTCAGGCCAACAAGATATTTAACTGCAAAGCTCCTGTTACCAATTCCTGCTTTGTCACAGCCTATTAAAAAATGCTTTTTTTCCACTTTAAAAAGGAAAATCGTCTTTTGTATTTTGTAATAATTTATTATTTGTCATACATCAGTGGCCTGTTTTGTCCTTACCAATCAGATTATAGAGCTGCAGCTGTCAGATGCGCCCTCGAGCTGGTTTCCCAATGTGTCTTCCAGAGGATGTTGGTTTTGGTTGGCTTTCCTCCAGCCTGTCGGATTTTGAACATATATTCTTCCCGCTTCGTCCTTCAACTTTCTCTCCCTTCTGCTCTTCTCCTGATAAACTTGATGACCAGCAGCAGCCCCCCCCCCCCACCCCCCACAAGCCAAGCACACGGGCTCTCCCACTCTGCAGGGGAACAAAGGAGCCACTTGTGTGTGATGAGTTTCTCTTCATATCTGTGGAGTACGGTAATTTTGAAATGCGAGCAGGTTCCCAAAAGTCCCACAAGTTTGCAAGTGCTCCCCCCCCCCCCATTCATGTAGAGAGGAAACCAAAGCCTCCATCATCATTCCGGGACCTGACCTTTGATCTGAACGGACCTGGAGTCTTCCGAGAGTTATATAAATAAAAACCAAAGTGCATTTTTGACACCCTTGTGTCCTTCCTGTGGTGGTATCTGATATTTTCCCTGATGAAGCTCTTCGACAGTCCCCAAGATCATCACTCGAGCTTTTCTTTGTGTCCAGACAAAATACCGAACAGCATCTCAGCATCTTTATCTGATAGTACTTGAGCCATAAACACCATTTTGTACCAGTTTGAGGAACCATGTGCGTACGCAGGCTGGTGCTCAAATCCCACATGAGCGACAATTGTCTCTTGTGTTCAGTCTGGTCAATATAACCACTCGACACAACATCACAAAACACTGTAGCCACGTGTCCTGATAAGCTGCTTGCACAAACAAACTGGGGGTGTTTTTTTATAGTCTTGATAAAACTGCTGTAGGTATTTATTGACTGTGGCCTTCTGCCAGTTTTCTGCTGACTTTACACTAAGCAGGCAGAGGCTTAAATAAAACATCTACCCGAGACATCGAGAAAATCCCCCTAAATACATAAAGCATCCTGCAGACCCCCTCGCATACTCCCACCCAACAAACACGCCCCCCCTCCCCCCACTCGATTTGAGAAAAAGCCACTTTGGTCTCTGAACATGTTTGGATCAGTCGACAAATGCGCACAGCGTGACGCCAGAAGAAGTACTTGCCAGGAAACTCAGAAAGCATAATTTATTTACAGAGTTTACTCTTTGATTAATACAGATCAAAACAATGAGCTGTACTGGATTGATTTCCCTCCTTTTAATTATTGCTCGAACATGATTGCAGGGGAAACAGTGAAATAATTAAACGGTGGGCTCGAGCTGGATCTGCGATTCACAGGCGTAGCCACAGGACTGATGGAAAGATACGTCTCATTGTCAGAAGATTCTTGCAAAAAAAAGGAAACACAATAATATCTCATAGCCATTCTTGTGTTACCGTCGACTCGTTTTCCATTTATGCAAATAATCCAATTAATATGCTTCCAAGGATATAAAGCTTTGTGCTAGAGTGAGCGCTGTAATATCGTCACAAGAACGAGTGGTGCTTCTGTTCTCGCACAAGAAACAGTGATGGTGAGAAGAACTCTCCCAGCGCCCAATGTTTCCCTCTTCTTCTGGTTTTGTCGGCAGCAAGACGGAATCACTTCTGACGATCTCAGATTTTCCTTTTCAGAGTCTTGAGAGAACTTGTTCTGCTATTTGCTTGGTGAAGTGGGAGTGAAATTATGTAATTTCCGGGAAAAACTGTGACGAAGTGTCGCTTTGTTGGGCTGAAAAGTCAGCAGTGGATGTCTTGGAAACATATTTGTGAAATAGAAACGATGCCCATCTGTGAGCAGGCCCACGAGTGGAGGAGAGGCCCCATCTGCCATCAGATGTGAACAAACACGCGAACGCGCACACGCGCGAAAAAATGCAAGATGTCCTTTTAGTGTCACCGTGCAGTGAGCTTGTGAGTTTAGAGGTTGTCGTGTGACTCTCAGTACAGCAGCAAACACTCGGATTTATGTGCTTTTGCTGTGTCCATTTGTTCAGAAGCCAAGACGGGGAGCCCACACAAAAAAAGCAAACATTGTCAATGTCAAGTGTCAACAATTCCCTGATTCAGGAGATTATTCTCAGTCTGAGGAGGGGAGCCAAGGGAACAGCGCAGGATGATCAATGCTCACACACTTGAGGCCACATGCGTGGCGAGTGTGTGTTCGTCACAGTGCAGCTGCTGGAGCATCTGCCAGACTGCGGCGTTGTACTTCACGAGATTGGTCTTGGTTCCGAGACCGATCTTGAGAGCACGTGTTCAAGTGCATTTTTACTCGGACTTGCCTCAGCCTCAGATGAGCCGGACTTGGGATTTTCTGCCCAAACTGGAACAGGCAGAATAGACAACGTATGGATGGAAGGCTTGGTCTAGGTCTCGACTCGCTCTCGCCCCTCCTTTGTCTTGGTCTTGGCACGCTCTGGTCACAGTGGTGACTCGGTCTCAGGCAAGGTGGTCTCAACTACAACACGACCAGACTGTGTTGCATCTCTGTATTCGTGTGTCTCTCGCAACGGGCCTAAACTCTCCAGTTCCTGTTTACGAACTTCGTAGAGGCAATACATTTCACAGTCCAAGACGAGACACCACCGTCTCAATGATTACAATGAACAGGAGGTAAACCTTATCCAATCAGGTCAGTCAAGTGCTAAGTGATAACTGAGCCGCTTCCAGCAAGAAACCCAGTTTTCAGCTGAGTGACAATAAAGTCGCTCGTCTGTGAAAGAGCCGAAAACAAAGTCACAGGAAAGGGCCCAGCTGGAAGAGGAAAGTGTTACTGATGAAGCCCCATTATATGTTTAATTAGCTGTCCTCGTCAAGCTTGCTCTTACTCAAGTCGAAGGTTTGGTAGATCATCATCCGCAAATTCAATTAATTTGCTTTTCCTTCAGCAGTGCAGCTTTTATTTATCCCTGTTTTTAATTCAGCGGGTTCACTTGCAGGCCTTTGCAGATGGTGACTAGGTGTTGTCAGTCCCTGAGGAGCCATGTGTGTTCGGGACACATGCTCACACAACACAGCATGCAGGGAAATAATACTAACCAGAGATGGTCACGGAGGACAGTGACAGAGAGAGGGAGAGGAGGAGCGTTATTTATAGTAAGACGGCGTCTCTACTTCTAATCTGTGATATGAAAACGCACCTCTGTGGGAGAGTTTTTTTGGCACGGCGCTCTGAGACGAAGCTGCAGCTCCTCCGAGAGTTGCACGCTCACAGGAATGTCGCCACAAAACGAGAACAAAATAGCCCGTTTCCCCTGAAAGCTTTGCATTTCAAAGGCAGCCGTATAAGATGCGAAGCGGGCGTTGGCAGCACCGCTGGATAACACTTAGAGAAAACAAGGGCGGGGGAGGGGCGGGGGAGGGGCGGGAGACAGCGCTCGCATGCAGGCGGCAGACTCATCCCTCTAAATACTCGCCGTGTCAACCGGCGTGAGTCACCAGCAGGCGGCCATGTTTGACGTCCCAGGAGAGCGTTTGGAGAGCGGGTCACCGCTTGGTGCGCCGCTTGATCTGAAAGCAATGTTTGTAGTGAGGGAGAAAAATAGACGGCACGCAGTGGGGGGGAGATTCCCAGGCAGTTCAAGGTTAAAACTGAAGTCTCAGTGTGGCGGCTCAGAGACGCGATGATGGCGGGCGCCGCTTTCTGAGGTGTGACGAAAATCTGAGTGTTGTGATGCTGAGGAGGAAGAAAAACAACCCCCTGAATAACACACACGAGTCGATGCAGCGAGCGATCTGAGATCCACAAGTGGTTTATTTGATGCATACAGTCTTGTGGACGACTGGCGCACGGAGTGAGTTTCATTTCTAGTCCTTCCACATCTCGAATCAGTCACAGCTGAGGAGCACAGTCCAGTACATCAGGGGTCCCCAACCTCTTTTCCCTGGAGGCCCCCTGACTGCCTCAAAGAAACGCTGTGCTCCCCCCGCTTCCTGACTTACTGAAGTCAAATATTGATAAGAAAGAGCAGGAATGGAAAAGTCACTATTTTAGGAGACATCCTGACACTATAATCGAATATTTAATCCTCGCTACCCCCCCATTTTTTTTCTTACCAGCATCAAATCTATCCTGTGATGTTGGACTTGTGAAAATATGGCCACTGACGGCAGCAGAAACTGCAGCAAGAGAAGAGAACGACTTTTTACAGTCTGAGGACATTTGAACTTTATTTAAATGATCCAGTCGTATCATTTAACCGCTGTGGTTTGGTCGGGATTGAATGGAGGCTGTTCAGGGCTCATCTTAGATGAGGATGAAAAAAAATGTCAAGGACATAATCTAGAAAAAAGAGCATCACCTGTCTTCTAGAAAGATAATGAAGTGCAACAAAAGAATCATCTTCTGTTCCTATCACAGATTGATGCCAAGCTCTCTCTTTCTTTTTCCCCCTTTTGATCTGCCACCGTCTTCTTTTTTTTTGCCTTTTGTGGCACATTTTGAAACTGGAGAGCTTCTGAGATGCCGGGCTGATGTTTGCTTTACCTCAGTGGAAATTCTTCCTCTTTTGACACCCAGCGTGATCGCTGCGGCTCAGCGACTGTATTGAAGATTAACTTTCACAGAGCGGCTCGCAGGAAGCAGCTGCACACACAGCACAGCCTGCGCCGCACTCACGGATGGCTTCGAACCTTGACCTCTCATTCAGAAAAAAGTGAGCATCATCATTCCTTCTTAACACAGCGCAAGTGCAGCCCTTGGTGTTCCCACCTTCAGAAGAGCATTCAGATGTCCTTCTGCCATTATGAACTCAGGCACCCTTCACATTTGGCCTTGAAGAAATGATGCAGTCTCGATGTGCCAGAAGATCGTCGACTGGCCAGTCTATTGACCAGGCTCTGCCAAGACATTTATAAAACATAAGTTTTGCATTTTACATCCTTGCCAGCAAACAAATCGAAGTAGTATATAGTTATAGGATATTGTTGGATGACGTATTTGTCGTATATTCGTATTTTGTAACTGACTTGTGCGGAAAAAATGAAAATCTTTGACATAATTTCAAAACTTACATTTGAAAACAGTGTTTTTTACAGACACAAAGAAAAATTTCCGATTAAAAAAAAGTGATTGAAAAGAGATTCAAACGTTTCTGTATCAAAAAGATGAGCAGGGCATTAAAGGGTTAAAGTCTTGAGGTAAGGACCAAATTCAAATTGTTGCATTCATGATCAAACTTTGAATTCAGCACCGCAGATCTTCAGAAAACATCTCTGACCAGACAAGCAAGTGTAAAAAGCCACATATCGCATGACTATTCATGCACACTGTGCACACACGTGCCTGTGCAAAGAGGAGGCAGATTGTCAACTCTGCGGTTGGTTGCTCAGTTGCAGCAAATAAAACAGAGTAAGAATTGTATTGGCGCGAGGATTTAACCGCGGCTCCTGGTGCAGAAAACAAGGTCAGCAACAGCAGTGGTTTGTCATCCATGTTGAATGAGCTGCTGGTCATTAAGGGCGGTGCTGCTGGTTTTACTTGGACAAATGTGTGATGAATGTGTAAAAGACACAGTATCTCAGAGAACAGTAGCTCCAGATCAGACCAGCACTGTTAAAAAACTTCAAAGTACATTTCAGAGAGACAAAACGGAAGCTGATGCCAATGAAAACGGAGAGTAATTCAATGCCAAAAATCAATGCATATCTGGAAGTTATTGTTTAAATACCATCCAAGACGCTGTTTTAACCTGGCTGGAACACAAAAAGCTGAAGAAACAATTTGGCACCTTTGAAGTCCAGGGAGTTATCGCATAATGTTGCTTCAATAACAACAACTTACCATCACCTGCCAGTGTTGGGCTTCTCTGAGGGACCTGTGTGTCTCTCTCCTGCTCCAGCAGGCAATACAGGCAACATCCATTGAACCAAAATGACATCAGTCAAGCCCCTGGTGCATTCAGTCTTTTATGTTCGCTTCGTATTAACCCCTGGAGGGTCTCAGACAAGGCAGGATTCAGTCGATTCTGTGCCCGAGTTGTTCACGCCGGCCCGTGATTTATTTTTTCAGACCTCGTTTCACTGCAATCAATTCCTGCAAGAGCTCATTTTCCCACGGTGGAGTTACGCAACTCATTCCCTCGCTATGAGTTTGTCTGGGTGGCACAACGGAGTTGCTTGCCCCCTTGTACTTCACAGGGAAAAGGCCTGTCACTCGTGCACAGGTGGGGCCTTTCTGTGCAGAGTTTACATGTCTGATTCCCTCTGGTTTCATTTCACACTGCAGATAAAAAACATTTGGATGAGGTTAATTAGTGTAGTTGTCCAATTTAACCATCCTCAAGGTAAACCCCACAATGTAGGAGGACGATATGAATTTATGTGTGTTGAGAAATAATGGATTCCAGATGTTCTCAGGCACCAGTGTAAGATGGGAGTACAGGAAGTGAGCAGGGGATACATTATGTTTGAACTCTGAGTCCAGGGTTGTTGAACATAAATGCACGAATACAGCAAGTTTGGCACAGCAGAGCGTCACTCTGAAGGAATTTACTGCATAGCAATTTACTATTGTTGCTAAAACTTAGGTGATAAGTTCCTTGGGGATCTGTAAGTGCCCTTTGGTTGATCAAGACTTAAGCAGATGTGTTGCTCATTTGATTCTCACACTCATTCTACAACTTTCTCAACTGAGGCTTTGATCTTCTCTTCCCTTCTTTCCCCACTGGTTGATCTATTGATGCTCACTGTCTTCCCTCCATTTCCTCACACTCCTTTGAAGCTTGGTCACTCCTTCATTTTCGGTCTGTAAAAACATTCTCCTCCGGGCCTGAAGGAATTTACTTGGTAACAATTGACTATTACTGTCATTACTTAAAATGCGGGAGATAAGTTTGTCTTACTTGAGGATCTGTCAGGGCCCTTTGGCTGATAAAGAGTTCTGCAGGTATGTCGCTCATTTGACTCTCGCAGACAATCAGTCTACAACTTTTACAATGAGGCTTTAAACCGCTCTAATTTCTTTCTCCACTGGCTGAACTTTTTATGCTCATTGCTTTCCCCAATTTCCTCTCATTCCTTTGTATCCTGGCCTTCCTTCAGTTCTGGTCGGCAGTTACAATCTCCTCCAGGCAATAAACAAACATTGTTGCTGCTAATGCTGTTCAAGCATGCAGCACCTCCAGTCCAAAACAACAGGTCTCGACCTTTTAGAAGAACAAGAGGCGCAACCAAAGTTTTGTTGCGAGAACGTTGGAGGATCCCTGATTGAGCCAGGATGACAAAAGGAAAACACAGGTGTGTAAGAGCCAATCGTATGTCTGGACACTGATCTTTCCATGTTTGAAGATGCCCCCTACCAATGGGAGATTGGATGGAGGCAGCAGCCCCAGGACCAGAGGAGGATAAGAAGACAGTGCAATGGACAGTCAGGGTCTTTTATGAGCTAAAGCCGCATCTTTTGTCTGATTGCTTGGGAAAAACAACCAGAACTCTGCATCTGCGCATTCAGTTCTTGTTTTAAGATTATTTTCTCATTGGCGAATAAATGACTGGGAACACACTGGATGTGTGATTGATTTATTGAAGTGATGATTCTGCAGGACGGTTGTATGTGCTGGATTGGGAGCAGAGATGAGGCATATTCGCGATACCATGCTTGTTCATTCATACACAGAGAATCGGCAAGAACAGACCCAGAGCGCAGGCATGTCGGGAGTTGAATACCTGGAAGAAACGGGGCTCTTACATGTCGACCTCACGAGGGGACCACATGTCAAGACTCCTGCGCAGACTCCCGCATTTAAACTCCGCATCCTTTCGCTTTGTAACTTTCTTACAATTATCAGTGACACTGTCTTGTGTGCGGCTTGATTATCAAACTCATTTGTGTCTCGACAATTAAAGAGGAACCATCTGTTTCAGCGTGGTGGCCCGAGAGGGTGCCGTCCGGTCCAAACTCCAACAGTTGGTTGTTCATGACCTGGAGTTCCTGAGATCAAGGGGTAAAGCCCCCCCCCACACACACACACGCGCACACATTTAAGCTCTTTGTAGTTGATATCTTGTGTTGTTTTTTCGCTTTTCATTGTTTGCAGTTGGTTAATTGTTTCTGCTTTTTTAAGTCCTGCCTTGGGGTCGTAACTCTCGGGCTGTTAATGGCAAAGTGTGTGCTGTCGATTTATTGTAGACATTTAGGTGGTATGTTGAGGGAGCACTTTGTGCACAGTTTGTGTGGGTCGTTAAATGTAGTACCGCCGAATGGACACCAGGGGGAATGTCACGTTGATGAGTCCTACGTCACGCATGGCCTTATGGGTTTTTCCGGGTAATGGTAAACGTCATGGTGAGCGGTGTGGACATTGTGGCGGTGGAAAAGATTAAAGACGGTGAGTAGTGTAGCGTGTTCGTTGATTGACACTTAGGAAGAAAACAAAACTTGAGATCGATGAGCTTTCGACGTCGGTCTTTATTGCAGCAAGGCCTTGGTTTGTCACAGGGCAAACAGCATACAACTATGCAGAGCTTCCCCAGCAACAACCCCGAATCTGACTCCAACATTCAGTTTTATACTATCAACCCGCCTGCATTGTCTTCAGCATTTTCAGTTTTTTCATAACAGAACAAAGGTAATGCACACGTGCAGACATACGAGCAGAAGCAACACTTATTTAGCAGAAGTAACACCTGTTTCTTTGAACAGCGCGTTTAAGCAACCTACATGACCTTTCCATCAACCTAACATGTCCTATGGTAACAACTAAAATGTGGGTGCACTTGCCACTAAGCCGTGTCTATACAGTTTCCCTTTTTCACAGAACCTGGGGTCTGCAAGTCTTCCTCTGTTCTCAGAACCTAGATGTCTGCAAGTTTTCATGTATTCGCTGAAACTATGTGTCATGTGATTACTGGGCAAATGCCCTTTACTGAGCATGTGTGTCTCTTTAGCGTGATCCCTGAGAGCTTAATACCTGAGCATAATAGTTTGCTACTTCAGTAGCATCAGGTGCATCCTTTAAAATAATATTATAAAAGCACACAGGAGGATGCTGGGTGTTGATCGCTGGGATAACTGTTTAAAAGGAGGCTGTGTTGGAGCGGATGTGCGCCGGTGTAAAGCTAAGGCCATCTGAAAAGCGTGCGCACAGCTGCGAGGAATCACCGGGAGTTCCGAGTTCATCGGGGTTTCGTGATTGCAAGTCTTAATTTCGACATGTACTGTGTTTATTGTAAAAGTGGGTTTGTGTGTAAAGTGTATGTTTTGAATGTGTTTTGTTTTCTGTCAGAGCCCACTGTCGTATCACTTTACAGTATATTTGTTGGTTTTATTTCTGTTTTTTTTGTGTCTTCAAACACTGCCACTGATGCGTTTTTTGTTAGCCTCAATATGCCAGACAAACGGAGATTTTAGAATCTGGTAAAAAAGTAATTAAAAAGAAAGCTACAACAGACCCCAGTTATTGTTTCCGGTGCGGCAACTACATTCCATGGGCTACATTTAAATTATGAGGAACAAACATTGGAATAAAAAAAAATACCTGAATGATTTGGATTGAAAAGCTTCTTGTTCACTTGGATAAGTTTAAAACTTGATGGATTTGGAGGTGTTGGAGTTTTCTGATAAACGAGGATGACAGAGTGACATAAAGTGATAAAATATAACGGGGTTTGAACCTTATTACCTTTGAGTGTGTGCAGTGTTTGTGCACTACAGCTGCGCGTGTGAGCTGGTTTAAGAGAGCGCCATCTGTCCACCGAGGTTCAGAGACAGGCAGAGACGGATGGAGCCACAGTTTGTTTGTGTTTTTGCTCTATTTCGCTCTCCTCGGCCTCATTCATGAGCTGCATTAAAGCATCAGAGGGCGTAAAGTTGTTTTATTTTCCAAGCGGGGCGAGCGCTTCAAGGTGTCGACACTCAAACTGAGGCGGCGGCTTTTATTCTGCGCTTAAAGGGATATTATGACGTGATAATTTACTGGGGTTTGATGGGAACATTAATGTCGCCGTCTTTGATGCGAGTGAGGCTGAGCATAAAGCCAGCGCAGAGGTGAAGTCAGACGAACTTCAAACACTTAGTTTGAGTCTTTGCAGTAATTTGAACCACTTTGCGCTTTTTCTCACATTTAAAGAGAGAAATTCGAGCGTTTTTGCTCTAGAGAAATTAGACTTGCATAATTTCCCTCAGAGTAGTGTATGTATCTGGTCAGTTCTTAGTCTGTGTCAATTGTTTCCATACAAGGTCGTCAGGTTAATTGATACAAACACAGACCTACTGGTGGTGGTACTTGCAGTGGTTACTCGCACTTATTGACTGTCAACGTTCCACAGTCTCTCAGATTCACTTTCATTGGCACTTTGATGGGAAACAGCTGCCACGGAGGCGCTCACAGTTTATGATTCAGTGTCTTGCTCAAGGACACTTCGCCATAGGAGGAGTGGTTGGCTGTGGAGGCCCATTTCTGACCGTCACTCACTGGCGACAGATCGTTTATGTCATGAAGCATCAAAAGTGCACGAAGGGAGGAAGAAGCCACTCAATGCAGCTATAAGTCAAGGACTTGCCGATAAGTGTCAGTCAAGTATCGCAAACAGAAGACCATTGGCAGAGCATTATCAGAGAAGGCTCGTCCAACACTGACAAGACAAGCAGCGCCAACATAGACAGTTAACAGGTGAAAGGAGGTGGCGAATCCAGTCTTGGGTCTAAATTTAAGAACCTTCTGAAAAACAAACCATGAGTATTCAAGTGGAGATGGACCAGAAGGAGGAGGCCGGAGACCTGCCAGTCGAAGCAGAGAGAGTTTTTTGATAGCAGATCGATCTTTGAGAATGCACATGCATACACCAGCGTTCTGACGAGTATCCCCCAAGGTTACTGCTTTTTTAGCGTTATTTGGGCAAAGATAAAACAAGAAACACAATATAGCCAGAACTCAAGGTTCCTGGGTGTCCTGTAGTGTAAATCGCTATCTGTCCCCTAGAAGACTCTCTGGCACCTAAGATGGTTCAATCTACGGTCAAGATGACATTAAGGAACTCGGGCTAAAGGCAATCCTTGGCCGACACTGACATCTGAAGACCCACGTCACTGTAGATCAGCTCCACGGCCGCTCTGCTCCCAGTCCTTGAGGACCATCAGGTCGGAGGTCGTGGTTGGAGTGATATCCCCCTGTACGCAGCCGTCGAAAGGGAGAATGCTCACCTTTCCCTCACTGCACCTTTGCATATTTTTACCCTCACTTGTGGTTTCTAACTCGTAAACACATAGTTGTACTTGAACTTTCCCTGAACTCTGCACAATTCCAATTCTACTCCACAATTTGAACTGGCAAACCTATCGGTGGCAGACACGTTTATAGGTAAATAGGAGCTGGTAGATATGGGAACAAATGAGGAATTGTTTGCCACCATCAGATTTGGTTGCTTGCAATAGATTGGAAGTTGGAGGAAAAGCAGAGGGTGGTGTGTCATGCTCTGTCAGTGGTTCGCTGCTGCTTTAAAGGTTTTCCTCCGCACATTATCCTGGAAACAGTTGCCACCCCTACGATGTTAACATCACTAATGCCTCCTGGTTTTCAATGGCTGCCATCTCCAGTGATCAGAGATCCCATTCGCTGTGTTGTCAGACCCTGAATGTGAAGGGTTCTCCGCTTCGAAAAAAGAGAGGCAGCATGGGGCCGTATCGTAGCAACGTATCAACACGGGCAAGGGAAAACATCTTTGCTATCTCTTACTTGCACTTGGATGTAATTTGTGTCTTATGGTACTTCGGTGTTCTCATACTTTCTATGGTTCACGCATAGAAACCAAGCAGCCGTGGAGATGGAGACCAGCGGCGAACATTTCTCTCTGCTACTTCTTGTTCACAACAGTCTCCGGACGTGCCACACTCATGATTGCAAAAGCTTCTGTAATCATGAGGTTTCTCCGTAGAGCAGCAGGTGGCTGGAGCTACCGGGTGGCTATAATTGGAGGAGAACAGCAGGGTTCCCCCCCTCCGGCAAAGTCACAGCCCCCCCTGGATGTACGATGCATGCTAACATCCTTTTCATTAGACCCAGAACCACAAAGCCACTCAGTAAAAGTCAAGAACGCAACAACAAGGCAATGAGACCGGGACGTAGTTCAATATTGATGTCTCATGCGTTGTTTGGCTCGGTTTTTACTTGAACGATAAAGTCCCAGCGAAGGGCTCGAAGGACGTGAAAGAGATCACTCAGAGAATCATCCAGTCGGTCCTTCTGCGGAGTTTAACCTCACACTGTGTCGTGATTATGTGAGCAGAAGAACTGACCAAGAAAAAGGTTATAAAGTTTCCATATTTGATGCATTTCTTTAAATTGTATTTCAAGTAGAAACAAGGTCGCCTTTTAATCAGTGGGAATATTCCACAAAGAAAGTTCAGACAGCTTTGAAAATGTAATCCCATTCAACAAGATGCTTCACTTGTTTGAAAAAATACATTTGTTAGATTTAGTTGTGAATTATGAGGATCGGTAGCGCCAGTCAATCGTTTTCTTCAAGATCATGTTATGATCGTCAGCTTACAAGGAACATGTGTTTGAACACCTTTTACAGGAGGACGGACAGCGTGTACCAACACTGTCACCCGTACTGCACGAGCACTGTGTCGCTCTGCTTTAGGAATCTTGATGGAGGTATGCACTCTCCCAAATGCTCTTCTTGTTTTTGCTCAAAAATTGCTCCATCGGTTTGATATTTCACTGATTTGTGACATTTTAAGCTGCTGCAGGATCTGCCAGAGCAGAATTAGGACGACCAGACAGCCGGGGCCTCGTGTCCCGGCGCATGACCTCACTTTGATGGCCTACATGAGCAGAGCTGAGTAAAAATCCATTTCTCATTTTATTGTTGTTTGAACTGTTTACACGTCGCAGCACTTTAGATGTGCTTTCCTACATATTTATTTTATGGGTTTCGTATGGTCGGCTGGTAAAGTAGCATTAATAATTCAGCAGAGGCAGAGATATGAGGAGCGCGTACACCTGTGAGTGATGTGCTCGGTCTCGTTTCTTTCTCCGCTGCATGCTCGATTTTCAAAGGTATTAAAAGACTCTGTTGTGGTTTATTTTTCATGCATTCTCTTTTTTTATTTTATCCATTTATGTGGAAATAAAACAATATTTTACATATGCTTTCACAGCCCCCACAAACACTACCACCACCATGCTGCGTGAGCATCTCGTTCAGTCAATTTCTGGTGAGGTGCGAGTGTTTTTCTGACGAAAAGAAAGCTTTTCCTGTGCTGCATGGCTGACGCAGTCTGTATTCGTCTTTCAGAAGGAACCAACAAGGGTTTTTTTTTAAGCTTTATGTGGTTCTGTTGGAAAAGGTTGAAGTGTTATTGACTAAGCTGGATTTTTTGATCAAGTGTGCAGGTTCATTATTCTTCTTATTGAAAGTACAGAAAATAGACTTTTCATCCATAGAAACAGATGACAAAGAAGATGTGGACGACTGTTTCCTCATTCATTTTTTCTATTCATTTCATGCTGAATCACAGATGAATGTGAGCCTGTATTGTAAGTTGAAAGAATATTATCCACTTGAGCTGCATTAGTAAAAATCTGTTTGAAATTCTCCTGTGAATGATCCCTAATTGGCTGCCTTTGATGGCTTTGGTTGCCCTGTGTGTGTGTGTGTGTGTGTGTGTGTGTGTGTGTGTGTGTGTGTGTGTGTGTGTGTGTGTGTGTGTGTGTG
>JASSRZ010000080.1:16975161-16988155 GCA_032164315.1 Malacoctenus gilli
GTGTGTGTGTGTGTGTGTGTGTGTGTGTGTGTGTGTGTGTGTGTGTGTGTGTGTGTGTGTGTGTGTGTGTGTTAATAGCTTGTCAAGTTGTTTTGTGAAAGGAGAGTCGGTCAATAATGACAGAGCACTGTGTTGGCCCCCCTGATCAATGCTGCTTTCTGACGATTCCTGGGGGCGAGAGCTAATTTCATAACTCAGAGAGGGTTTGCATACTCGATTGCACTTTTAAATATAGCTGTCACACCAGCCGATGGTGACTAACGATATTTGTTTCTTTGTTTCTGTGAAAGAGCCTCTCTGTGGAGACGAGCCCAGAAGGATGGAGGCCGGAGACTCACTTGTCGAAGCAGAGATAATTAACTGAGCAAGTATCAGTATAGACCAGCGTTCTGACGGGTTTCCCTCAAGTTTACCTTCTTAAAGAGTTTGTGGTGTCTCTTCTTGAAGAGTGATGAACAGGAACAAGGACTGGTAGGGCCGAGTTAGTGGCCAATGAACCAATGAACAGAAAACTTTGATTTAGAAAGATATTGGCTACACTTTCTCTCAGTTCTGTCTGGACAACTCGCTTCGACTTTATACTAACGCAGAGCCTGCTGGGTAGACTGAATTGACAGCAGGGCAGCCCCTGTCTTTCATAGCCCTGACAGTGGGTAATCCCACCTTTAACTCTTCTTTTCTTATCTTAATCTACCCAAACCACCTGCTAATCATCAACTATGGCCTTCCACTGGTATGTTTGACAGGTTTCTCGTGATAAATTGTAAAATCTGCCAGGTCAAAGCCTGGACTCTTTAATTTTTTTAGTCCTTTATTGTTACAATGCTGCACATGCCATCAGTCACGTTTGACGTCCTAAAGATCTTCCCTAACAGTTCCATTAATAGCGTGTTTCTCTGACACGGTCAGAGGACTCTGTCTCTCCGAATCTAATCAGAGAAAAAGAATCATAAGTCACGCTGACACCTGTTTTAATCCCTTGCATCTTGACAGGTAGCACAACGCACCCTGTCACCCATCATAACTTCTTGCTAATGGACAATTGGCTCCCTGCCACGTCTCCCGTGGATTTCCCCCTCTATATATCAACAGCCCCCATTTTTGGATTTGGAGACTGAATCTGTGAGCAGATGAAAATACTAAATCACCAGAGGGAAGAATGAAACGATATTAAACTTTTTTCCATAAAATCTCAATATTTCATTGCTTTTCTATTTTGGGTACTTGGTGTATTCTGCTCCCAGACGGTCCACACCGAAGTCAGAGCAGCGCTAAAGCTTCAAACGTGTTGGCTCGGGGTGGAAGAGCTGCATTATTAGTCAATTTTCATCTCATTTCCAGAGATAACGCCTAATTTCTGTAAATATTGCTTTCGTGCACTTTGTCCTCAGCACGGTTTTAGTTAATTTGATGTGCATTAGTGAAGGGGGGTAAACATCCAGAGAGGAATCTGACGCGCCAGGAGGGATCGGGCTCAATCACCTTAATCAAATTTTTACAATATGCACGAGCGGGCGGTCTCTCCTTCTCGCTCTCTCGTTGCCAATATACATTTTCTGCGAGCTTCGATGCATTTGCACACACTCGCTTGAGATGGGGACCGTTTTGTTTATCCCATTACAGACAGGAGCTCCGATTCAAAGAGCCTGCTCAAAGATGTGATTTGTCCCGATAAGCCAATAAATGCTCCTTCATCAGTTTAGTGTTCAAATCCATTATAGAAGCACTCTCCTTAGCGGAACAAAACGGGGGGGAGGAAAAAAATGACCGAGTACGAACAGCGCCTGAAAAGATGCTCATTGATCGGAGGGATCTGAGAAATACGAATGTCAGCGACTGATTCCCAAGCAGGCAAATCAAATTTCGAGTTGTTTTTTGGCGAGAAGTGGGATATACATCATGCAGGCAACTTTCAAACTACATTTTCGAATGTTTTTTTCTCTTTTCTCCCCTTGCAACTTCAGTCAGGGTTGGCAGCTTTGAGCCGTGTGAAACTCAGGCTCAGGTGGGCAGAGAGCAGACTAATTAATTCAGCGGCGTGAACCCAACAGAGTGACTCGAAATGCCTGCAAATCCCAACAACGGCGGAGGTCTGTGGGGTCCGTCAGGCCTAAACTGTGCGTGGGAGGTGCTCGACGAGATGGTTTCACATTAATTAAATCTGCCATATGCCGGCTCTCTCCTCACGTCCCAGTCCGCGTGTCCCAGAGCAGAGCAGATGTGACAAACTATCAATTGTTTTGAAAATGAAATCTATCAGGACTCAGAACATGAGAGAGGGGGGAGTGAGTCAGCCGGGTTGCTGCTTCGGGCCTCTTCCAGACAGGTTTTTTGCGGTTTGGCAGACATCACATTTGTCTGTCTGAATGCTTGCCAACGGGAGCCGGGAACATGTGGTCATCTGTCCTGATATTTGTTGCTTTGGTCTTTGTGCAGCAACAACTCGAAAACACAATAAGCTCGGTCGTGATCGAGGCATCCTTCTTGTTTACCGAGGCTTCGTTCGCTTCAGGTGAAGCAAAGATCACTTCCAGCAGATCATTAGTATTTTTTTCTTTTAGACTCCTTCCACACGGAGACGAAAACCTATATTTTTTTTCCCAATATTTTTTCCGTAAAGAGGACGCCATCATTCAAAACAGTGCGTGCACGGAGAATGCTGCAGTACATTAGCCAGGCCAGTAGGTGGTGCACGCACCCAAGACCCAGCCAAAAAAGAGACATGAAGAAGCTAAACAGGAAGTAGTTAGCAGATATTCAAAAAGTTTATTTTGCGAACCACCAAATTCGATAACTGGAAAAATGAACATTATTTACTCCAAACACATAATGAAGTAGGTGGAAGCTAACGTTTACTGCTAACCGCTAACTCCTATTCTATGAATTCAGCATTGATTTATTTATTTGGCTTCAAAAACAATAAAAACAACAGTCAACTGATAACAAAGTAGAAATGCAGAGCAAGTGTATGTCCAGACTTATAATAAACCCGTCTGTTCATGTTGTGTTTCCCCCGAGTGTGTTAAGAGGTGCTGTGTTTGCCTCAGATTTGGTGAAAGTAACTTCAAACGGGTGCAGTTTTTTATTGAGCGTGTTGCTGCAGTGATTTCACCAAACACAAGTCTCGGGCGAGCAGCGTCACGAGGATCCTGTTCTCGGCTCGACTCGACTCTGTTTCCGTTTGGGACCCAGATTATCCCTGCTGAGAGCTTCGTCGTCAAAGGAGTTTTTGAGGGCTTCATTGCTACTAATTAGCTTGCCGTCTGAGAGCCCCCCCCAAAGGCTTTGTCAGTTTACCCTTTGTTGTAATCATCTGCAAGTGGAGTGTCAATTTTTTTATACCTAATTCTCTGTAGCAAGTTTGTAGTTGGAGTGGAAGAGCTCTGGGTGCTTTGGCTCGATAGCGTCCTCGTGGAGCAAAGCATGATGGACCTTTAGATCAATAATTCCTCAAACCGCATCAACAGGGATTAACTACCCCTCCGAGGGAACTTCTCAGGTCAAAGCTCGGCCCATTTAGCAGCTAATTAGAGGCTTTCTGTTGAGCATATGGTTCTTGTGAAGCATCTGTTTCAGCAGAACGTACAGTTATTGCTGAGTTTGCGCATGCTGGTCAGTGGGAACACTGTGGGCCTGTTTTGGTTCGTAATGAGTTGGAGCTATGATTTCGAGCTAATCGCCTCGAGAAGGTTTTGCCTTTTCTTTTGATCAATAGCGGCGGCCCGCCTGCAGCACCTTCATTCACTTGAGTAATGTCGAAGTGTCCAGTGGCGGTTTTTTTTTAAGCACAACCCCTCGAAAAGAGGCAAGCCCGAGCAGAGCATCAATTGTCCCACCGTTACTCGATCTATTGGGACAATATGCAAGCGACAGCTTCCTGTTTCTGTTTAGAGTCACAGAGAAACAGTGCAGCAGATTCTGTGTTCCTGACTCAACAGACACCAAACCACCGTCTGCTGGTGTTTCGTGGTTTACATGCTGGTGCTTCCTCTGGTTATGGTGTCTGCTGCATGCAGAGTAACAGACTCAGTGATGATGCTGAGAAGAGCAGACGACATTTCTCCCTTGGCTGAGATTTATAGCTTGATCACGCTCAAATTTAGATTAAAATGTGAATTCTGTGAGTGGATCTGATTCATCTTGCTGCATTGAAGGGATGGTTGTGAGAGATGATTCATATTCGTGTTAAAATGAGAAGTTTATTTCATCTTTTCAGCTGTGTCGACGAATAAAATATTGGATGTGGGGAATCAATGGTTGGGAGGTTTTCAGTGATACGTTTTGCAGGTTCTGCAAAGTGTAAAAAGCAGCTTTCCCACGTAGTTTCAATCCTCTAGGAGGAATACGTTTCCAATGAACAAGTACGAAGTCATTTTTAACATTGTCAAAATCACTCAGAATGATTTTTGGATGCCCCAGCGGGTATCTGAAGCGCGTGTTACAGTCAGGGTAGAGACTTGTAAAATCGATATATATTTCTCCCTCCTTTATGCTGTGCTTCAGACGGACAGCTTCATAACCCCTTCTACCCCCAAACACCACCAGCACTTGGATCCAACGGAGCAGGGTGTTAAAACAGTGAGATAGAGGCTCTGACTTCAGACCGTTCCCTCCGTGCTCCCAGACAGTATCAACTTTGTTTGCCCCAAAACCAGCTTGTAAGTCTAACAAGCGTTGTTGTTTTTTTCTGAATGGGGAACTTTGTTGTCCTTCTTCAAGAGAGGGGAGGGGTTCTGCGCATTGAAACCCTGCTGACGGAGCAAAGGAAGTAACAGCTCAGAGATTCAAACACAGTTTATCCCTCTTCCCCATTTAACTGGATAAGAAACGATCAGTTTTTTTCTCATGATCATTTTGAAAGGAGTGAATTTCTATGATGTCATAAAACCTTTTTCACAGCAGGGTTACGTCACGGTTTTGCCCATTTCTTCTGTTCGTCATCCATCAATCACAGTTGAAGGGGGATCCTTACTTCTCTCTCAGGTCCCTTCATAACAGACCCCTCTGATTATATTTATGAAATTCAATTACTCTGACACAGACAGATGGACTTGCTGTCAGTGGGGACGCCCGTCATTTGTTAGCATCAGCAGACATGTCAGCCCCGAGGCTCTGGTGGGACCGAGGGGGCTGTGTGACTGAAAACCAAAGAGGGGAGGAGAACGAACAAGAGGAGCACAAAGACTGAGAGGGAGGAAGAGGAGCCGTGATTGAGGTTGTACAAGGAGGCCAACGTGGTGGAGCCCTGAAGAGTCTGCTGGTGGTTGGAGAGAATCCCTTCCATTAGCGCTCATTCCAGCACACGGATGAGATCTTTGTCAGGATCAGTGTGAAGTTGAGCTGCACACTGAATGAGAATTCGAGTGGAGATGGACCAGAAGGAGGAGGCCGGAGACCCGTCAGTCGAAGCAAAGAGAGTTTATTGCAGGCCTACTGATCAGTGAATACTGATCATGTGCACACGAGAGCATACAAGACCATTTCCTACCCAGTGTCCCCAAACTTACCCCCTTTAAAGAGTTTTAGGCAAACAACAAACAGGATCACGAGTCACTATCTGTCAACGAGCAGACCCAGTGGCACCACTGGGGGCTTAATGACTTCAAGGACCCAAGCTGAAGAATGTGATTGTCTGTCATCAACGCCTTGGGCTCCTCACCGGGAGATGACACCCAGCTGTGACTGCTACAGATCAAAGGTTAGATCCGGAGATCACCCTAATGTGGTCCATCCGCCACAACCAGAGGGTGGTCTTTGCTTACCAGGTTAAAGGTAAGGGCTTGGTCCCAGGTCCCAGTTTGATTTCAGTTTCTCCATCTGGGTGTCTGTTTTACTTTCATATACCTTGATATGCTTTCTCTTGACTTAACCCCAATCACTCTGGGTGTCTGTTTACCTCAATACACTTTTAGCCCATATGCTACCTTTCTAATCAGGATAAGACATCCACCTGTTGAAACTATTCACTGTTAGTTCTTACTGAATTCAGGAAACGATCGCTCACAACCCAGAAAAGACAACAGAGGCAACCGATTGAATTTTACTCGTACGAAGGGCATCAGATCGCTGGGTCTTGCAAGTGCTCACCAGACGAGTCTCCTCCAAATGCCTGACTGACTGCTCGCACTTCTTTTTATTCTTTTTATTACAGAATGGGTGTAAACAAGTTACAAAGAACTTCAGGGACAGTTGACTTGGTCAACCTTAAATGTGGGGGAAGAGTGTGTGTGTCTTCAAGGGATAAGAATTGCTGTTGTGAATGTATGTGTGTGTGTAAGTAGGTGTGTAGGTGTGTGTGTAGATAAGAGGAACTGTGGCCCTCATAAAATAACAGGCGCAAGTGGGGGAGCACCTTGGGGCACACAGGTCATCTCCTCTTTTACGACAGCACATGACTGGTCAGCACAGAGAATGACACAAAGCGGCTGACTAGTAATGTGATTCCCATCTAAGACACATAAAGTAAAAAAGTTCCCTCCGTACAACATGAGAATGAAACAACCTTGACACACCCATAGCCCATTTAGTGGTTACATATTGTATGTATTGACATCAGTGGTTACATATTTGTATGTACTTTATTTCCCTTGCATAAAATTGTGTTTGTCAAGCAGGTTTCGCTGGAGCGCAGGTACTCTGGTGCCAATTACCTTTGTTCACCACTAGGGGCTTACCTCTACAGGACCCTCATGGGAGATGCGGTCAATTAGGAGGGTCTGCATGGGGCCCCCTAACAAAGAGGCCACTCATCCTTTGCCATGTGACTGGCTTTTGACCCAGACAATGGGGAGGTTTGAGGAGCAGTCATATAAATAATAACCAGAGGGGGTCCTTGAGGCCTTGTTTTCGACTTATTTTTGTCTTGAAGTGGAGATTGATTATTGGTGACCAGTGTCTCCAGACAAGGTTCTTGCATTCAGAACATGCATCTGTGGCCCTTGGAGTAAGACCATAGTTAGTATGTCTTGTATTATTATGTGTTGAACCGCTTTTAGAGGAAACGCTGGGGAGACTCGTCAGAATGCCGGCGTACCGCGATGTAAGCACAGGCTTTCTCACGGACATCTGTTTCAATCAGCTCTCGCTGCTTCTCCTGGCGAGTCTCCGGCCTCCATCCTTCTGGTCCCCTCCCCGCTGAAAATATCTTTGACAACAATGAATATGAAATCTATTCAAATTAAGGGAAAAGATACAGTACACTGGCCTTTAATCCAGCTGGATGCGGGCCTGTTTGGTGCCCAGTGTTGGTGAATTATGGATGAGTTGGAAAATTAAAGCTAGTTGTGAATTCAGTGAGGAACTGCTGACAGTGTTGGTATACCTTTATCCAGACTGCAGGAGCTGTGGGGGGAAAAACAGAAAGGGACGGGGGGGTTTCAATGTAAAGTATGTAAGATAAAAGAACAACACATAGAACAGCAGAAAGTACACAAGTCGCTGCGTTTCTCACTGGCCCCGAAAACGTCGGCTGCAGCGAGCTGGGATGAGTGGGAGAACAACAGAGGCCGGACTCGAACTCGCAGACCGGCGCTCGTTGTGTTATCCGATCCGAGCCTGCAGGGGTGGGATCACACCTTCCTCCTACTGCCTCTGTGATACTACAGCCCACACCTCGTCCCTCGCTTCGGTTGGAGACTTCTGTGGGGAGAAGAAGAGAGGAGCTAAATTTAAAAGAAAAAGCATTTTCTCGCCTACTGTCCTCTGAAAGTGGAGCTTGGAGGGGAAGTGGGAAAGAGATGCCAAGGACTTGTGAAAGGAGAGAGAGAAAGAGGGAGGGAGGGAGAGAGAGCGGGAGAGAGGGAGACAGGGCAGTGGATCAACACACATCTGAAACATCTGAGTGTTGCTCACTTGGAAGAGATCTAAACTGGGTTTTTTTTTTCCCCGCAGAAAAAAAACGAGTGTCCTCAGGGTAGGATCCTTCAGAGAGGCTCGGGCTCTGGCTGCTGAGGGACATGCAGGACTGTGAGTGATTGAATGCCAGTAAAAAAGGCTGTTCTACTGTATTCTACTGAGAGCACCCCCCCCGAGGAGACCGGGAGGAACAAAAGCGGTGCTCTGAGCTTCTGTACAACGCGTGATTTCACTTAATCTCCCTTCTTATTCAAACATCTAGTCACCTTTTATTGGAAATATAAGCGATTTCATCCGCACTCAAGCATGTTGAGCTTTCCCTGCGGTCCTAAATTCACAAAAATAATGCAAGGAAAACTATGAATTAGTATAATTATACAGGGTGCTTTCAAATCGATTTTCCATGAGGTGTCACATGTACTGTGTGACAAGGGGATTATTTTACCACCAAACTTTCAAACACATGATTTTTTTAAGTTTGGATTGTGACTGCTTAACTTTTAAGCTTAAATAAAAAAAAAAAAAAAACTTTTTTGTTTTGTGCTTTCGAAACTTTCAACAGGATTAAGCTCACAAAGACAGTCACAAACAGGCCGGCTGTGAATATCCTGTTATTTACCCACTCAGAAAGAGCCTGCTGTTACTTGCCTCATGCTTGATGCTGTGTTATTTCTCATTTTCTCTCTCTAGATGAGCCCTCTTTTTCTTGCCAGAGCTCCTGCCGCTGCTTCATTGTGCATCATAAAAAAAGAAAAAAAAATAAGAGGGGGGCTCAAAATAGCCTCAGCCTTTCATAAGCTTAGATGCTCCTCAAAATTAAAATTTTCCCGACGCCTATTACCTCAGATTGTAATATACCCAATTAGCTTTTGCAGTATCATGGCAGTTTATGCCACATGGCCTCATGGGAATGAGTTTTCTACCCAATAGAGCAAAAAAGGACAGGATCAATTGGGCGTTTAATTACAGTAAAGATGTAAACACGCCAGCTGACAGTTAATAATACATGCTCGGGCTGCTTTGAAAGGATGGCTGATGTTTAAGCCCGCTGATGGATGGAGTGCTTGTTCTCGAGATGCACTGGTGTCTTTTTAAAGCACAGTTTGTGTGTGTGATAGTGCTGACAGCGGCGGGTTTGACGGGGCCCATGCTTTACCTCCAG
Source organism: Malacoctenus gilli (assembly GCA_032164315.1). Lineage (NCBI taxonomy): Eukaryota > Metazoa > Chordata > Actinopteri > Blenniiformes > Labrisomidae > Malacoctenus > Malacoctenus gilli. The sequence goes on from JASSRZ010000080.1 coordinate 16,984,178, forward strand.
GAGATCTACCCGGGATGCAGCTTCCAGAGCCGGCCGTGTTTGATGTCGGCTATGAAAGCCCCCTTATTAAGATCAATGGAAAAACACAATAAATAATCCGCAAGTGAACTCGCGCTGGAAACAAATGCCTTGGAGATGTGTCATAAAAATGCAACTTTTACTACTAAAGATATGACAGACGAGCACAAAGAAAGTTTGGGCTTTTTTTTCCCTCCTTCTTCCAAAGGCAAAAAAATATCAGGTGCGAGTGGAGGAGAAAGCAGAGACGGTGGAGACATGGAGGTAAAGATGACCGATTGAGGGCAAGAGACCGGCGTGTGTGTGTTTGTGTGTATCTGCGGCGGGCAAGTGGGGGAAATAAGAGTATTTGAATGATGGGTGTGACACAGGCTGATGTCTGCTCTGGGCCTGTGTGGCTCCAGTAATAAAGATACTGTGGCTCAAAGTGGTTTCATTCTGTCTTAAATGCTCCTTAATCTCTCCATAAATGACATCTTTGGCTCCCAGTAAAGGGAGTGAAAAATTCAAACTGCTCGTGCCAGCACAATTGGGATTTTATGGTCATGTCAATAGAGAAATGGATGCTGAGCTTGAATGTCACGAGTGTTCGATTTATTTCGCCATGATTTTTGCACAAAGCGTCAAGATACGACAGACCGAATGTACTTGGTTTGTGAGGAAATTACACTCTACAGTCGCTCCCTCAGCACTCAAAAAGCAGCGAGAAATAAAACAGTGTTTGCTGTGAAAAGCCGCACTTAAGTGCCGGTCTGCAGGCAGTGCCGTCGGAAATAGGAATACCCATCTCTTAGCGATGTTTCTCCAGTCATCAGCAGCACTTTTCACAAGTCATTTTAACAAGATTGTCAATATGTTGTGTGCTCTGCTCTCACCAGCGCCTGACCTTTCCTAAATCAATGTTTTCCTTTAAGGACGGCAATTTGTGGGGGGGGGGGCTCAGAGCCGGGCGGGAAAAACAGCTCGCCGCCCCTTCGGCGAGGTCACCTTTGTCGCTCGGAGCGCTCATGCCAGTATTATGCTTTCGCAGGAACACGCGCGTGTTTACTTATGCGCAGATGTGCACATGATGACATTGATTTCGATCAAAGCGCGCCGTTATGTGTCAGCGTGACAGCGAGAGAGAGAGAGAGAGAGAGAGCGAGAGCGAGAGAGGGGGAGAGATAGAGAGCTCATAATTTGCAGGCTTTTTCTCTCTGGCTGCCTGCCCGGATAAGGACCATAAAGAATCAACCGCGGGATAATGAGCGCAGATGACACACCTGCAGCTGGAGGAGCAACGCCAAGGACGCCTCGCAACCTCCTCTGCTCCCTCGTCTCATTATGACCAAGGAATGGTTAAGGCTGGTGATTACAGATGGGCATTGGGACGGAGCAGGGGGGGTGGGCGGGTGTTTATAATGATGGAGCTGGTTTGACTGACACAACAGTGGTGCTGGAAGGTCAAGAGGGTGCTTATCAAAATATCGCTGCAAGCAGGTTCACAATGGGCCTGTGACCCCGAGTCGTTAACCTGAGCAATGAAGCTGTAATATTCATCTGTCTCCAGTTTCAATAGAAGATCGCGCTGAAAATAGACGTCAGTTTCTCCCTTTTTTAACTTTCTTTTTAAAAACTCGTCGACAGCTATTTCACAGCAGGTGGCAAAGAAAATAATTAGGACAAATCATGCGTCTGCTGACTTTGAGTTAGGAAACAATTTTACTCGCCATATTATGTGGTTCCTTATTGATCCCTGCAGGAAAACTCTCTCGCCTCTGTTGGCAGGCGTGGATGAGAGCGCGGCAGACAGAGACGACTCGGGCGCCGACTTTAAACCTCTCGGCTTGAGGGTGCTCTTCCTCCTCATTCTGCTAACAAGCCTCCATCTTCACACAGTTTTAGGTCCATCACACCACTCGCTTTATTACACTGGAATCAAACGACCTAATGAAACGTTTTTCTTACAACCGTCTCCCCTGTTCTTTGTCACCCCCCCCCCCCACACACACACACACGCACGCAAATTACGCCATGGTCCTACGCTATGTGGTTCGCTTCGACATTTCAACCTCCTCCAACGCGCGCTGATGCAAGCGCAGCTCAGTGTTACTTATAGAACGGAGGGAGAAATAAGTGAGCATCTCCAAACAACTTTTTTTTTTTCTGGTTCTCTAAAAGTAGCAGAATGGGGGAGGTCAGAGAGCTGCACTCCACAGAAGAAGCTGAGAGAAAAACAGCTCGCCTCCTCCCCGAAGGAACCGTTTACGGAATAAAAAAACGAGTTCCACTCCAGCTTTTACCAACACGGGTGAGACGTGTCTCCATTTTACCATGTTGAACCAGTGCATCTGCTCTGACCTCTGCACATGCGTGTTGTATGAACAGCCAACAGAAAAGTCCGTGCAGCGGTGCTAATGCAAGACATCAGACAATGTTGTATTACTGTATGCGAGGTGAGAGCTTGGTTGGACTCTAACTGGTGCCACATGAGACAACTTTTCTACATTTGAACACAGAAATCAATCAGTCCAGTAAAATGCGACTGATGAGTGATAATTGAACGTGCAGCGTGCACCACAATCGTCTAATTAATTGCCATTGGAATTGATTGATCTCATCAGGCGTTAGCTCCTAAGAATGGTGACTCCAAATCACACATTGGTGTGGATTCGTGTGTGATTGTGTTTCACTCTTTTAAATCTGCGATGCATTAACCAGTCCAGGCTTTAGTTCGCCCACTGTGAGCTGCAATCAGCTGCAGCACCCACAATGGTGAAGCTTTATAGAAGATGAATGAATGAATAGTTAAATCATTAATCACGATGAACTCAGAAGTAAGAGATTGTTACATTATGTAAATGTTGAACTCTTTGCTCGTTCTCTCGAAAAGCTGCACATCAGGTCTCCTTTCCAGCGAGCGTAGTGCAGAGCGCGCCTCGTATGTGCCCGACGCTGAAGTATTAAAGCAGACATCAGATTTAGGGTGCGTTCACACTTGTCACGTTGGGTCAGGCTAAAATGAACCCCCGGTGCGTCTGCTGCATTAGCGCAGTCCTTTTATATAAGTGCCAACGCTGCCGCCCGACACCCGGCGCCCACCGAACGAGCGGCTTGTCTTTGAAAATGGGGTCTCGGTTCACCCTGCAGACGAATCCTGGCGCGGTTTGATTGAGATTTGATTGAAGCCTGAAAGCAGCGAACTTTAACGGGCCAAACACAGGGAGAACAATGGGGCCATCGTTTCGCTGCTGTACCACTGATGGCGCACACTGAGTCATGCACTGCACTTTTAATGCTGCACTTTCAACACCGTTTCACAATTTCGAGGCTGCTGATGAGTTTTCAAGCAAGAGATTTATCACTGCATGAAATCAGGCGCACTTTATGTTTCCACTTAAGCCTGCTCACAGGATTATACTGTGAAGTATCTTATGTATTAACTGTCCGGAATGATGTGTTTTATTGATCTATTTTCCATTCATTCATTTGCTTTCATCGCATTTACGTTTGCAGGTCTTTCTCATTTTTCACACTAAAGCCTCAGGTTCCGATTTCCCGCAGTCCCTTCTTATTTTGTTATCTTTTAAATTGAGCGGACAAGAAGTTCAGCATTCAAAAAAAATAAGTTATGAGGACGCAACGCATGCGCCGCCTGTAAGTTTCGGGGTTTCACTTTCAATGTGTGAGTTGACTGAACTGCTGGTGAAGTAGACATAATTGCTTTGCAGCGGAGAATTATTTATTATTTATATGGCGCTCGTGGTGAGAACTTGTGGCTAAAATGCTCATGCGAGGAAAACAAAAAACGTGAAAAATGTTCGATTGGTGTTGCGGAAAAGGCAATTAGCCACTGTCAAGAAAGTCAGAAAAGATGAGATCCCTCCTAAGATCCCCTCAGCAAATGCCAGAGATGAGGCCTCTGTCACAGCAGCAGTCAAGGCTGAATCCTCTGCTGATGAGCAGAAGCAGGCCGTGGCG
>JASSRZ010000080.1:16988255-16998398 GCA_032164315.1 Malacoctenus gilli
TAACAAGTGCACTGATCATAGAGGAGAGCTACTGTCAACGGGCGTGGCCGGTGAAGGTTGATGACCCGCGGCTACTCGGTCATCTGCTCAGCCGGAGCTAAGCAGGATAAGACGTTCGAAAGTAGGTAGTTAGAAGCTAGGCGCGTCTCCTCATCACCAGCTTAAACAGTTCTGGGTTTTTGCACGGGTGAATCCCGTCAGTACCCAGCAACCGGACCCTTTGAAAGGAGAGCTGGTCCAGTACCCTGGAAGGGGTATTTCGGGGATCTAACACCACAGATGGAAAAACGGATATGAAAAAGAATGAAAGTAGTTTGTCAAGATTTATGTGGATTACATGGATGGAGGCGCAGTTCATCAGTGCAGGATGGAGGAACCACTGGCGTAGACGAACTGTCTGCTGTTCCGTATCTCCTAAGATCTCCCCCCGCCTCATATTTGTTTCCTGTATTGATATGACCTGAATTTGTCAGCCCAGTTAAGGAGACAGAAAGGGCTTGTCGGTATTGAGCGCAGAAGAAATGGGTAATTAGCTGACGGCTGACTCAGGCCACTCGCAGCTTTGTGTGTCAGGGTGGGGATGGAAAAACCGATGAAGCATATCTCCCCGGGTGTCATAAAGCTTTGCTTTATGGCCAGTTTGTGTAGCCTTGCAGATTAAGTTCAAAGAAAGACGGCCGCTCTTTTCTTCATGCATCTTAAATCCTGTTTCTTCTCAGCTGGATCTGTAGATCAATTCTTTGGGCCGTGCTGAGATATCCCTGGTGTCAGCAGCTATAGGGCGGCCACAGGAAGGATGGGGAGGTCTGGGTGTCTAAAAATACATTATTAAAGGGACAATTTCACCTCAGATTTAATAGTACCCACGGAGCAGTGTGGCATTTCCACTCAGATCGCATACTTCCTTTCACCGTGGAGTGGCTTTCTTCTGCAGAACAAGCATTAAAGCTCATAGCTCTCAGCAAGCTCCAGTCGCAGCCTCTGTAGCAAAATTGCAATGTTCTCATTTAAAAGGCAAAGAAATCAGAGTCAGTCAGTGGCTTCGTATGATTCATGCAATGAGTTCCTGCTCATAAAATACTTCCAGCATTTATCTCATGAGAGCAGCTCGGCGTGGGAATAAATGGGCTGCTGTTTGGAGACCGTGAGCTTTCCGTTCCTTGTTTAAGGCACAAAGAGCAATTTCAGTCGGCTGAGAACCTACAGCTGTCCAATCTCCATCTGAAACCTGCCGCACGCGGATCCCGGCATTATCCTTATCAGGTGAAGAGCGAAACCAAGGCGTCGCATTAAGCTTTTTCATGAATCAGAGCACATATCTGTTACTACAAACACACGAGTAGGACTGAAGTTTGGCTGAGTGACAAACTCCACACAGAGGGATTACAAGATAAAAAAAAGAGACAAATTTGCTCCGTTTTTCTGTTTTGCAGCTGGGAGGCACTTATCCACGATCCATTCAGGATTATAGGGGGGTAAAAAAAATCACATCAAACAAACGTGGTTGCAAGAAGATTTCAGCAGTGTGGAAAATGTGTATTACTTGCATATGAATAATTTATTTTAAAATCTCTAAAAAAAATAAATAAACGTTAAAGTTACACTGACCAAAAAAGTCCAAACATGTCCAGTACACAACATTTGTAGACTAGCATTGCAACACTTAAGTATTTACAAAAACAAAATTCTCATAATCCCAATATTTCCTAATCAGAGCTGTTTACAGCAGCAAATATTTGAAACTACACTGTATGATTAATTATCATTCCTCCTCTTAAAATACAGCAGAGACAATTGGAAAGCAAATTTACTGTCATTATTCTTTCAATCTTCTACAAGTTGTAAGATTTGCAATGCAATTCGGTTGTGCGTTTAAAGATGAAAGCGAACGGTTTCACATCTCGTTTTGAGTTTTATGGCAACATCAAAGCTTGAAGCACTGATTTTGTAAAAAGTTAGTGGGTCACTCAAAATAGGAGTGAACTTATAACCCCTGCAGGTATCAGAGAAAGTCTCACTGCTAGATATTCATACGTTGGCTCATGTTTTAGTGGTACAGCAGTAAAACCAGGTCACTGATGGAGGTTAAATGACATTTACCTGCTTATCAGGCAGACTGCATTACTGTTGTGTTTGTCTGATCTGGCGGCTTCTTCGGGTGACTCAATACACCACCTTTTGGTACAAAACTGTAATGCATCTACAAGGCTTTAATCACATAGTCATAAAAAGGCTAAAAATTCTCTTGACATTGTATAAAGAGAATTTGGTGTTTGCATCCAAGTATAAATGAAAAAACTCAGCAGTTTATATTTTCGGCCTATAGGTGGCGCTGTGACATGTCTCAGAGCAGGTGCTGATGTAAACAGCCACTGAGAAATCTGCTTAAAAAGTCGGACGATTGTCATCTTTGTTTTTGTGTTTTCAATGTCCAGGCAGTTTTGTGTCATTTGGGGCTTTTTTTTTGATACTGTTAAATAAATTATCTCTTTATCATCACGTGTAATTTGAATGGGACTTGAGGTAAAATCTTCCACTCCGAAGTGACACTTTTTGACTCACGTGTAACCTTTTGCCATTTTAACAGCAGTAAGTTCAGTGTGTGACTTTATACAGGAAGAGATGCAAAACATACGACAATACTGACTTTATTTTGAGTCTCACCACTTCATGTTACACACTTGAAGTTTGGCACTTATTACAATTATTGGTAACAAAATTTTCAAAAGTAAAAATTCAAAGTGATAATAAATAACTTTAGATGCTGGAATTGAAGATAAAATACATTCAGTTTATCAGCGTTTTGACAGACAGAAGATAATAAATAAACAAACAAACAAACAAACAAACAAACAAATAAATAAATAAATAAATAAATAAATAAATAAATAAATAAATGCACTAGGAAGAAAAAAATTCTGCAATAAACTCCATCATGTGATGGGCTGAAATGTCCTGTGTTCCACTAAACTATGAGACAAGTTTCGCAGGTCCGCCACTGACTGAACCTGCTTGTATCCCAGTAGAGCCAAAGTGTCGTTGCACAAGTTCTGGATGGTTCTGACAATGTCGAAGCCCAGGCGGAGCCGCCAGCTCTCCGCTGTGGCCCTGGAGTCCCTTGTGGTGGAGTATCTATAGTTCCACTCAGACGGAGACGACACATTGCTGTTGGTGTTCTTTGCGATCCACGTCCTCACCCGGTCCTCCATCTCCAGTCCCACGAACTTGTAAATTTCCGCTGCCTTTTCCTTCGGCTTGAACGCCAGGTCCTCGTAGCGCACCAGCAGGTAGCGTCCGCGCAGCCACGCTGGCCTCTGCAGGCCTGTTTCTGCGGAGGCGGCCATGTCCTTGCAGGTGCTGGTGATTTGCGTCAGGTCCACGTAACGCGGCTGGCGTCCTGTGGCATTCCATATTTTCCACGCCCGAAACTGGTCGGCGAAAGCCATCATGCGTGAGGCCAGAATGGCCCTGGGGTCCCTCACCAGGTGGACGATTTTAAGGTCCAGACGAGGATCTTCTGTTAAAGTACGCAGGTCCCCAACTTCAGGCACCCGCACGGTCTTTATAGCCACGTGTCCCCTGGACAGACAAGACATGGAGGCTAACGTAAGGTTCAGAGACCCGCACTTCTTCGGACACCAGGCCTCATCGGGGGGATCGGAGCCTGCTGTGTCCACTCCTTCGATGCACACAGGTGGCGAGCAGAGGGCGTGGCTGGAGCTGCGTCGGAAGAAGGAGCTGGTGATGTGGTCCTGAGGCTCAGGACGGATGTAGTTCTCCATGAAGTGCAGGTCGCAGGCGTAGAGGTTGAGGAGCAGGTCCCTGTACGCTCCCAGCAGCGCCCGGCGGTCCAAGGTGCGGCGCAGCCGGCTGCTGGAGTTGGTGAAGGCCTGCTGGACGTGGTAGAGGGGTTCGAACACGTAGAAGATGCCTGGGTGCTGGTTGAGGAGCTGCCCGGTGAAGGAGGAGCCGCTGCGCGTGGTGGCGAAAAGCAGGATGTGCTTCCGAGGCAACTCGATCGGCACCCAGCTGTCGTCACACAAGGCTCTCCACCTGGAGTCTTCACAGGAGAAGCAAAAACAGCTCATTTGTTCCGTTATACTGAGTAATTCTTCTGATTTAAGACTTGAGGGTAGAAGTGACTCAGTACAAATCTTTTGTTATCGTTCAAACAGGTAATTTTGTATCTGTACTCGACTTGAGTAACATTTTCTCTTGACTTTTAACACTTGCCCCATTCAAATATGAATACTTTTCCTTCCCTGTTACGATTGTGGAGTGAAAACTCAGCTGGAGGCTGGGAATGCGGAAGCCACCTCGGGCCCGGTCTTAACCTCTGACCTGTCCAACTGAGACCTCTCTGCCCTCCTGCTATAGAAAGTGGATTACAATAGACTGAGCCCCGGAGCTGGACTGTGCTCTGAAGAGCCCAAGGCCCTGATGGAGACAGCTGTGGCTAATCTACTGTTGATGAGCCCATGGGCCACTCCTGATCATAGACAATGCTATTCATAGACAATAACATTCCTTAGCTCAGGTCCTTGAAGTCAGTCTGACCCAAATGATGGTGCCACCGAGGTGCCTAGGAGCTTTTTACCTAAAAACTATATAATGAGGGTGACCTTGGGGACACTGGTGTATTCTCTGGTGTGCACATGCTCTTCTCACTGATCGATCAGCCTGCAATAAACTCTCTCCACCTCGACTGACAGGTCTCATCCTCCTGGTCCATCTCCACTCTAATTCTTGCTCACAATGACATTCCTCGAAGTTACTGTCACTTGAGTCAGAGTTGGCAAAGGGGATGAACGACCTGGGTCTTTCACAATAAAAGTTTTCATTGGAAACTTTCCATCACCCAAGTTTATGTACAAAGGAGGTTTATGCTCTGTTTTTATCCTCTCGATCCTTGGGCCAGTTCCATATCTCATCTCCCTTTGGCAGGGGCTCGTTCGAATTATGGCCTGATCAATGTCCAGAGACCTGATTGGCTTTTCACAAATGTCCTCCAGCATTCCTACATTCCTAGCAATAGGCTACTAATCACTTCCCCCGATCTCCTGGGAGGGGTCATAGGTCATCGCCTAAAGTTGGGGGTTTGCATGTGGTATCTCTGTTTCCTGCAAGACCGTTTAGACACCTGGAAGAGATAACAAACACCAACAGGAAGGAGACCAGAGCACAAAGAACTGAGGAATGTGGAGAGACATTGATCAATGGAGTTGCAGGGGGGGCTTCAGACCCCCACAGTAAAAGTTGTACATGCACAAACTGCAAAAATCAACTGACTTCTACTTGCTATTAAACTAAGACAAACTGATGGCCCTAATTTTAGCAAATAAGTAAAGAATTAGTTTTTGTAAATTGTTAATTGACTCATTTCCTTCACTCTTTAAATAATAAAAAAAAGTTAGTTAGTTTTATTTTGTCACATCTTTCGTCCAGGAGAACTTCTAATTTAGTCATAAGTAATTTAGGGAGTAAACACGCATGAGTAAGTTGCTTGTCTGCTGCTACCGAGGGGGCTTTATGAAATGGCGGATCTCTAAATATAGCCCAAATAGCTAACGTGTAATTACTGCTGATGAGGAGTTGATTGCAAAGGGGGGGGTGTTACTTTTGTAAACAGGGGCTCATGGCAGCTACATCCGCACTGAGAGATGGGATTAATGGAGATAAATTGGAGCATAATTGTAAAACGGATCACGCGTATTTCATTTCTCTTTCCTCTTTACTTAAAGGGAATTCCCTCGTTTAATGATCCGCTTCTCCTCTTCCTCCTGCGTCGGTGACTGTGATGCTGCGGCCTGATTCTTGATGCTGTTTCTGACTTTACCGAGTGCCCCTGCGTGAGGCTCTCTTCCAAAAAGGGGCTGAAATATAAATAATATCATCAATCACATATTGGGTGTGGGTACCTTCCTGCTGGTGCTTCACAACCAAAGTCTGTAATGTGTCCAAGTTATTTATGTTATTTCTGCATTAAATATAAGAATGACGCCATGCCAAAAATCACTCCACACGTTTTGAAATCAAGGATGTGAAACGGGAAGAATTGGCGGTGGGGTTCGTACCTCTGAAGTGTCTGCTTTGGCAGCGGTAGACTCCCTGACAGGGCCCAGACAGCGAGTCCCTCAGGGTGCGGATGGCCGTGTACTGGACCCCCAGAGACGCGCACACCAGCAGCAGCACCGTCTTCCACGAGCACTCCATCCTGGCCCCTCCTTCGGCTCTACATCCTCCACGCTGGCACCGCCGGCGAGCCACAGAGATGCACACAAACAGATTCCATTTCAATGCTTTTGCGTCTGCAGCTTCATGCATGTGCAGCTTTCATGTAGTCATGCCAGCAGGTTTTTTTTTCTACTGATGGCCACCAAAGCAGCTCCAGCCGGGGCTGCTGGGATCGTTGCTCAAGGGTGCTTTGGCAGTGAGGCAGAGGTGTTACATCCTGGTCCTGCTGGGCCACTGCCCTCCTTCCACAACACTGAAACCTAATGAACATGTTATCTGGCAGCTTGTCAGAAAGCCTGACGATGATCACAACAATCACGTACTTCAAAGTAGGCAGACGTTGAGGACCTAGATTAGTGTGGACGTCCACCATCGTGAAGAGACACAAGTGTGACGAAGGGTAATAAGGGTAAGGTAATAAATCTAATGAAACTAATGAGAATGACGACATATAGTCACAATGTGTGAAATAACAGTAGTCATGAGTTTAGGATGCATAGTTATTAAAGATGATTATAGAGACTAAAAATCGCAAGTTTGCAGCAGTCGATGGTCATGATAGAACCGGCTAACTCCGGGGAATTCAGGAGTTTCGCAACAACCCGCCATCTGTTCTTAAAAGTAGTTGGTCAGCAAACAAGTCGCTGACAACTGTAAGTACGGTACTGTCCAGCCCGCATCAGGTGATCATGAATTCATCGAACTTGGGAAAAGCGTGTGACAGAGTGAAAAGTATAAAAGCAGCTTCGTGGCCAGGATCGCGGTTCTTCCTCAACAGCGCTCCTCGGAAGCACAGGCTGGAGTGCGAGCACCTGCGATCAATCAAGAGACTTTTTGGGGTGATAAAAACAATCTATAAAATTAGTGCTGCCACTGACATCACACTCTATTGCTTTACAAGTGTGGGATTCATTTAATAGCAAAGTTAAATCAAAGTTACTGGGTTGAGTACACTCACTTGACCACTTTCAACAGGTTTGACTTGTTTGAGTGTTTTTTGGTCGCAGCTTCTTTCTCCATGATGTTCGACATCACTTACAGCCAATGACCACTGACACATCAATCAGTTTTTTTGCTAAAAAGGGAATTTTTGCTCCTGTTTATATTCACTCTGTCGTGTATCTTTTATGTTGATGCATGGAGCGATGAAGGAAATCTCTGCCCACACAGCTTTACAATTTCACCAAGCAATTATTACAAGTATAATGCCGAAGCGAGTTGTCCAGACAGAACTCAGAGAAAGAGCAGCCAATATCTTTACATCCTTACCATAACAGTTACTGATCAGCAAGGTAGCTTTACTCTATTACTTTGTGTTACGAATACAACAGGCGGGGTGTCAACGTCATTGACGTTCATTTCCTCCTTTTCCCCTGGAGGTTTCTCTTTTAAATTTGCACTTGTTGAACTGTGATCAGTGAGAAGCGAGAGCGTCGTCTCTCAAGTGATTCAACTTGCGACGATCGATGTTCATGCATCACTCAAAATGCATCAGCGGACGTGTCGCGAACCGCTGCGCGGCACATAAATGAGCAATCAGTGCATCAATGTTTGCAGCCACTAACCACAACGCACAGCACCTCGAAGCAGACGACGCGAATAAGGAGGCAAAAGGCAAAAAAGAAACACTTTACAATTCATGAGATCGACACGACTACTCTGTCCGTGCAATAAATGTGAAACAACAGCCTGTTTTTGTCCGGATCGTAAACTGAGCGAGACGTCGGGGAGGGAAAAAGTCACTTTAACCTTTCGGCTTTAAACTTTAGCTAACTGGCTGTCTTTTGTAGTTTGAAGAGTATTTACCAAAATGTCACAGTGTTCCCTAAATGCACACATGCAGTGTTTCATTTCAGAATATATTTTTTTTTATCTTCGCAGGGAGGGAAAACAGACAGCACCTTTTACCATTTCCAACATAAGTAGCTTATATGCTTTGAATAAACAGTTTAAAGGTTCAGGATTTGTTTCCTTCAGCGCACCAGATTTGCTCAGCGGAGGAAAAAGAGAAAAAAAGAAAAACAGCACTCAAAAGGTCAGACGCTCTGTCGAGAAATGGCAGCAGTGATGTCCCTGTCTGCAGTACTTCCACTATTTGGGGGTATACAGTGTACACTGTTGCATAATTGTGTTTCCTTTTTGCTTCCCCCTCTTCTGGGTAATTAAGGCTCGAAGCCCAGAAGAGAGCGTACATACTGTGATAAATATAGCTGTCTTCACATAGATGAGCGCAGAAGTTTCCTTTGTACACTTCTGAGTTCTTTGCCACTGGGCATGAAGGAGCAGGGGGAGATGTGATTTTCCAAATGGATTTCGAAAAAAAAGGAGGAGGAGAAAAAAAAAGAGTGAGAGAGGTGCTGCCATCCATTTGTCCCTATGCACCGCGCTGATGGGAGGTAATCACGCCGGATCCCTGGGCACAAACTGACTCTCCATCACTCAGAGTGGCTGCGTGGAGGCAATCATCATCAAAAGCACAGGTAAATATACATCATATTACTGACAGATATAAATATCGGCTTCCTGTTTGCTCCCTCACCCCTCCTTCCTGTCACTCTGTCTCCCTCTCTCCAGTCTGCCTCTTGTTCATTAATGATGTTTATGTGTCCCTGGCAGACTCGTATCCTCAGGAATGTATCACACAGAGCTTTTGATGTTCCATTAATCACAAACAGCGCCAAACCAAAGACATTTACTCTGTGGGTGAGGGGAGGGGGGGGGGGGATCGAGCTTACATCATGAGCCATTCTGTTTGAATGCAGCTAAAAACAGCGAACGCACAGTGAACTCATCAGGGGGAGAAAACTTTGTTTCTTCGACTGGTACTCGCAGACATGGAGGGGAGAAACAGGGACGCCACACAGTTGTTTCAGAGCAACTTTAACGCCGCGTCTCCGTCTGCTGAAGGACGAGTGAGACGGACGGGGGGGGAAAAAAGACGTTTAACGACGGCTGGAAACGGCGGCAGACGACAGGAAACTTGGGCCAAACTTGTGACCATCTCCGGCAACCGCGCCTCCACACGCACCGCTCCGCCGGCTGACCGAGGCTCATCGTGCGATTCCTCAGCGACAGCTTTTGTTTTCCTTTCCACTGGTGATCAGGGCACTGAGCTCCTCCGCTACACCCCCTGCCGCCCTCTGGAGAATGAAGACAGATGCTTCGGCGGCTTAAAGCAATTTGATTTGCAAGTCCTCCCTTTTTCTTCCTGGCTTATAGCTCCTCCTGCAACAGGACTCACACCAGGAATAATAGACACTGTCAACAGCTGGAAGGGGACCGCGGGCTTCAGATGGTCCCAGCCTTTGTATCCCTCATACAATAACGGTGCTTACAAGGGATAAAAGCCTCAGGGACAGGATCAACCAAAGATTACACTGCGTGGCGCTCGATGCTCTGGCAGGTTTGTGTTGTAAATTCAGTCAGAGGAGGCTTTGCTGCTTTGGAGATAAAACAAGGAGCAGCAAAACTGTCGCCTTTCGTTGTGAGAAGGGGGGGGGGCGGGAGAGAAGCTAATTGCCTGAGTGTAAAATAAAGGCAACAAATGAGGTTAGAAGTTAGGGACGAGGACGGGGCCGAGGCATTTGGGACGCAAGTGATTGAGGGATGTGACAGTGCCAAAGATTTTTCTATTAAGGCACCTCAGTGTGTTTGCAGATCCTCTGAGGGAGGCTGTTTATTGGCAGAGCCTGATGATCAATCCTGGGGAAAAAAAACAGAGAGCCGCACAAGCAACACCAGGAGGAGTTTCAAGCCTTCAATCGGCGCCTGACGATCTCCTCCTCTCGATTCTAACTACCTTTCTGCTTCTTGGCTTCCTTGAAACCAGAACCGCACGCACGCACACACACACACACACACACACACACACACACACACACACACACACACACACACACACACACACAC
>JASSRZ010000080.1:17019996-17033030 GCA_032164315.1 Malacoctenus gilli
CCATAAAACAAATCCAAATAATGTTCTTATCAAAGCAGAATAATCTAGAGCAAATTCTGTGAGCTTGTACTTAATAAAGTGGTTGGTGAGTTAATTTCAAAGTTCGGAGCTCTCCGGAGATTCTCCCTCCAAAGGGACAAGACAAATTTCTTCGGTCCCTTCATACGATGCACCGGCACTTTAGTTGACATCTGTTTGTTCTGATGTTGGCTGTGTAAACATGCATGAATGTTTGTTGTAAGTGCAATAACTCACATCTCCTTAACTTCCTCTCTTGACACCTCGTCTCTGTGGTGGCCAAATGCTCGTCACAGCGTTGCCTTCTGATCTCTTGGTGTCAGTTCATAGAGAACAAGCTGTACTGTATGCATGGAGGTTGGACTGAGAAGCTTCTGTTGGGACAAGCTGCAGAGCCACTGTTGTTGTGTCTGGGTGGAGAATTTAGATGATATATCGACATATATTCATACCAGTTGCCGGTTGGATTCCCAATTTCGCCCTGTCTTTGTGGGGAAAAGTGTCCTTGAGCAAAAACGTGTTATAAGCAGAGTCCATTTAACACTGGGTGAAGCAGGGGAGACCCTGGACAGGTCACCCACCCATCACATAACACACTCAGAGCGACACACGATCTCGCACACACAATGCACGAAACAATTCACAACGGTGCTGTAAAATCTTGACTCAAGATTCAAGCCTTCGAACAACCTGCAGGAAACAATCTTTGAATGAATCATCGTGATCGTTTTTATTGTCACACAGAAAATTAGTTTGAACTGTTTCCTTGCTGCCAAACTGTCCAACCACATGGGAATAAAGTAGTGAAAACTCAGTTACCAAACTGCTTGTGAGTCATATGACATTTTTTATTGTTTACAAAGGCAGGTGTTCAATCTTTAATTAGGTGGAATGAATTTTAACCTGTGGGGCAGAAATAAGTCACTTTTATTTACTTGTGTTCATACTTTGGGAAACTGTAATTATATCTGAACATGTAGCATTCATCATCCTGCTGTGATGGTGTTCCAAAGAAAACGCAGCTCAGTTTTGTCCGGGAGGTGATGATGGATTTATAGTGACTTCTCGGAGTGATCTCAGAAAGCAAGAAATGCAAAGACCTCTCGTTGTGTCAAATTATGTCGACACGGAGAGCCGTGGTCTTCCTGGCGGATAGAGAAAAAGAAATGATTGTGGCTTATTTACAAGTCACCTCATTGCAATAACTTCCCATAAAACCCTGCGTGACATAACGGCGTGAAGGCACACGTGCTGACTCGTCTATCAAACGTATTCCCGAGTATAACCGGGGACAAACAAGGCTTTTCGGACCACTTTATTTACAGCCAGCGGAAGTGTCTCATTTTCACACAATGTTCTTGGCAGCGCAACTGTTTCCCTCGGGGGTGGAATATAACTGTGTCTCACATTTTATTGTTACTCCACAGATGGAGACACTTTATTATACGCTATTTCACTACTGAAATGTCACTTCATTATCATTTCAAATGAATTCAAATGCACCCACATTATGGGGTTTTTTTCACAAGGAAGGAAAAAGATGCTCCTTTGATTTGAATCAGCGATGGCTTATATAAAAGCATCTTGGGCCAGATTTGATACATTTCTCATTTTAATTTGCTTTCAGTTAGTTTTTGGCTCTATTTTAATATTTATCTCTGTCATGTGCTCTTGAAACTTTGGCGTGCCCTCGTGTTTTTGGGTTTGCGTTGCAAAATCGATATACAGTGTAACGGGGCGTTGTCTAAATCTAAAGAATGCAAGGTAACAGGTTTGCTGTCTCATTTTGAACGCATCTAAACGTTGTTCAAAGCTGACGAAAGCCCCTGAAACACAGCGAGGAGTGGCTTTTAATGGGCGCAAGCATCACAGCTAATGAAGCCGTGGCTGTATACGCCTCGGGGTTCTCCCGCTCTCGTATTGCAGACAACAGGGGTCAAAACAAACAGAGAGAAAAGAAAGTGTGTGTGTACTTGGGTTTCCAGTGGGGGGGGGGCACGTTAACAACTTCCACTTCCCATCTGCTGCCGTCTGCATCGCTCACCATGGTCCTGTAGTCATGGTGATAGCCACTGGGCAGATGATGCAAAAGTGAGTGCATCTGGTAATGAATTTGAGCTCAGCAGATGGATGCTTGACTAGAGTTCGTTTTCCAGCCATTCACAACACGAGACCCCCCCTGAGGGGGCCACAGCGTTACCTCAAGTACACTGCCGCTGACGCACCGAGGCTTTCTAATTTTACACGGGCATCGCTGACATTTGCCTTAATTCTTCATGTTGAAAGGTTAAAGTCTACGTCCCTCACCGATGCTAAGTCGGGACAAATCAAGGCCAGGCGGATGAGACGAGGCCTCAGGTGTACGAAATGCAAGTCACCTCTATTTCTAACACAGCGTCCCCTTGTCCTCTGTTGCCAGCCGTGTCATCCCGTCCCCGAGCTCTTGAATTATGCAGACAAGCAAGAGAGGTTAATAAGAGGGAGTATAAATTGTGCTTCTTCATTTCAAACACGCCACTGGTTGATATTAGCCACGCTCAACATACTGCTTTTATGGCCCATATCTCACCAGAAACAGATGACACCTGCAATTAGAGGCAATGATTTCCTGCTGAAGCAGGACCACAGACAACCACTGCTGCAGTAAATATTCCTTATTTGAAGTCAGCGCATTTAAAAGGAAATCTTATTTATTAGAAGGTGTGTTCTTCAAAAGCAGCTCGTGTGTGGGAGGGAAAAGGCCCCTTACGAATCGCTACTTTGTTATTAATCACGTTTTCTTTCACTCACACAGTGTCATTTATTGAGTCTGATTTTTGCGATTGCATCAGTTTTTTTCCCCACAAAATATCAGTTCAAAAAGCACATTTCACCCTGTGAGTTGCTGTTGTCATTTCAGGAAGCATTAAGATGAAGCTTTTTCTTGACACACCTGATGAGCGTTTCTCTCCACTTAAGAATTTGATAGAAAATCGTCACAAAAACAAAATCTCTTAAGCTCAATTCGGACATGAAATGATGACCTAGCATCAGCATACTGTATTCGTTTATATTTTTTTTATTCATTGATGCAAAAAGTGACATTTCTAACCTTATCTTAGGTGAACTAGCCTTTATTTTTTTTGTGTTTTTTGTCACTGCCACAAGAAATTCTTGTTTTATTGTCATTACTTATCTTTCCATCCTACCTGCACCAGGATGACACCGCACAAATTTTCCCTACATGCGGCAGGAGGAAATAAATGTCACATTGATGGACGCTCAATGACAAAAAGTAAATAACTTCTATATTGAATGTCGCGCGTGAGATTCACGACTTTATGGGTTCATCTGTCACCGGTTTGAAATTGACTGTGGTCTGTTGGGTCTCACTGTCATTTATTCATTCATGACTGATTTTATTGACCACTTAAAGTGACGGTTGTCAGCGCTCGGGACCTGAGATGAGTCACACCTGCTGCGGCAGGAAGTATTACACCTGTTTTCGCTGTGGATATTTTGACAAATAAACAAACAGATTTGTCCCGCCGATGAGGAAGACACCCAGTCACAGAAACACAACACAAGCCCAGGCTGTCGCGGCAAACGGCAGACATAAAACAAGGTACACTGTGTGCTGGTCGGCAGTTCATCACAGCAGGACACAAACACAAGCATCTACAGACACATTACAGTACAAATAACCCAACGAGCATGTCTGTGAGAGCAAGCTGGAATAAGTGGAGAAAATTCATGGAGAGACTGAAAAAAACATGCCAACTTCACACATTGAAAGGCCAGCAAGGAGCTGACTGCAGCGGTTTGCGGCCTTGAGCTGCAGGAGAAGCTGCCTCGGGATTCACATTCCGCCCATCTGCAATTCACAGAAGCCACTCAGAACCAATGCAAGAAACTTTGACACACAGGTGAGATTCGTTTGTGTTTCCAAATGTCTCCTTGCTGCAAATAAAAGACCCAACTTTCAAAGCATGAAGGCAGTCGGAGCAGCTCACAAGTATGTTCACCTTTTCAGCTCGTCGTAGCGCATGATGCGATTCCCAGAGAGTCAATGGTCATGGCCTCCCTGTTGAGCTGAAAGTCAAAAAACCACTTGCGTGGTTGGAAACACTCGCTGTATTCTTGTGAGTTGAAGAAGACCCTCTTCTATTTTCATAGCTCAATCTCTCAGCTCTTGTGCACTTCGAGTGCATCGTGGGTGAATGCACTGCAGTCACACTATCATCTTCTAATATGCTTCAACATGTATTTAAAGGCATGAGATAAATCGACTTTCTTCCATCTCAGAGGTGAAGGGGAACTATTGAACAAACCACCGGAGGTCACCAAAACATTCATTCACTGGAGCAGTTTTGTTTTGACAGAGAATCAACAGCAAATATCTGGGAAAATCTTTAAAACTGACATTTAAATGCATTCTAAAAAAAAAAAAAATAACAGTGAGAGGTGAACATCAGCGGCCAAGTGTTGAGTAAATGGTTTCTTTCAGACACTAAATTTTAATCAAAGGTGATTTATTATGATGCACCATGTAGTCATTGAGCTAATACATCCAGGGTTTACTTTTTGTGTGCTGCCTTGTCTAGTTGCCTCCACCTAGTGGTAAGAGGAAAGACGTACAACAACATGAATATGAATTATTTATTCGAAGTGGAAAAAAGGCACAAATTGTCAATAATGCTGTTTTTTTTACACCAGTGAGAAAACACGGACAAAAATGTAGCATAAAAAATTATTATCGTGTTATTTCTAAACAAGCTGGGTAATAATCAGTGAAGAATAATAAAGACAGTTACAAATGTTAATTTAAAACGAGGCAAGACAGAAAATATATAAACACATTGAAAGAACTAATAATATCAGCAATATTATAACAAAGTAAAAGCAGGAGTTAAAGAGTAAAAGCAATACGAGATTTCTCTGAGTCAACCAGAAGCTGGAGTGATGTGGTCAATTTTCTTGGCCTCTATCTTTGTTATCTAAAAACAAACCCTCCAAAACAAACTGTAACAATTCCTCCAAATCTTTTTTTAAAAAATAAAACCCTCATCACAGTTTAAAACAAACCATATGGGTGATTTAATTCTCACTCTCTGCCGTGTTGGCTTTAGAAAGCAGCAGATCTGCTGTGATACTCAAAGGACAGACTGTCACGGCGTAGGCTGCTGACTGACTCACTGACAACCATATTTTCTGTGCAGCTGCAACACGATTGAAGTGGAGGAAGAGGAGGAGGAGGAGGAGGAGGAGGTGGAAGACAAGATGGGAACATGGAGAAGTGACGGCGTGACAGCTGTAGGAGGCAGATTTGTTTTTTCTTCGGCAGATCTCATTCTAATATTGTAGATTATGCGAGCAAACTTGTGCATTAATGTAGACGTCCCTTGACGTGTTCATGTTCAGGCATCGAATAAACAATGGGGTTATAATTACACAATACAGACTGATGTAGCCCACTGATCAGTAAGGGCTCACCAAGTCTGATGTGTCTGTTTCTGTCTCCAACAAAAGAAGCAAACAGTTGTTGGGGCTCACTGAGTGAGTGACGCTTCACTTGTCACAGACTTCAATCGGCGTTCTCTCAGCTTCAATAAAGGTTCTTATCAGTGCTGATTTAAAAAAAAATTAAGAACTTTGCATTTCCTGGATTGTAATTACCTCATAAACTGGAGCCACTTCTTCAACTTTCCCTCACTGACAGAAAAATAGTGAAGTGCGAGGTTGGGACTGGTTCGTGAACGAATAAAGCACAGTAGAAGACAAGAGTGCAGCGAGTTTGTTGTTTGGAGTCAGCAGTGACGTGCCGATCAGGAAGTGACGCTCTGACAAAACAAGTTCGTAGAAGGACAGACGCACCATCCAGGAGGTGGTCCTAATGTTGTGGCTGATCACGTCAGCAGACTCACAGTTCTGACAACACTTTCTCGAGTTGATAAAAAAAGACTCAGCTGCGCTTTGTTGGTTCAGGTCTCAGCCAACTCTCCACAGTCTATCCAGGAGTTCATTCCACAATAAATACATTGACAGTTGGGAGACGTCACAGAGAAGCAAAATGACAAAAGGCTGTTTGGTCTTTTTTTCTTGTCATGTCTGGATCTTCAGTTCTTTTTATCATCCTCTCCCTTTTTCGGAGCAGCGTCGGCAATCTGTCTCTTGAACACTTGGAATTTGTACTTGATGCCTTTCTCTTCTTGAACTTCACTCGGCACATCCGGAAATCTGATTCAGAGATAAAAGATTGAAGATTCTGTTTTTTTATGGCAACAAAAAACAGTCGAAAACAAGCGGTCTCGAGGAATAAACAGATTGAACCAAAGTAGCTCAGGGAGAGAGAAGGACCTTAATCAATGAAATTAGGAAATAATCAGAAAACTCTTTTTTTTTCTCCTGCTTTTGCATCAACAAGGCAGGAACTTAAATGACACACACGCAGTTTGTTATTTCACTTTTCAAAGTCTCGGATTGAAGCAGCAGAGGAGTTGAAAGGTTCGGTGAAGTCAGCGAATTCTTCTGAGCCGAACTGACGAGTCAGGCCGGCAGATTGTGCTGACGCAGACCTCTGAACAAAACGCGGGAGTCGCTGTCTCACAGTCGGCGTGACGGTTCGACATCGATGAAAGGGGGAAAAAAATCCTTTTGATGGCTTCCAGTTCAAATCAAAGAGGCACAACCTCGGCATCGGGGAGGAGACGGAAACTTACGTGTCTTGCAGCTTGAACAGCTCCTGGTCGAACTCGGGGAAGAAGACGTCACAGTTGAAATCAGCCATGACGTCTGTCAGGTAAAGTAACTCGCACCACGGGTGCTTCAGCGCATCCTGGGTTAACGAAATCAAAGAGGAAGAACCAGACACTGTGATCATGCTGCCAGTACTCAGAGTTTCTCTTTTTTGTCCACATTCACGAGATTTAAAGTTTGAAATTCAATTATGTTGGTTCAAAGAAGTTTTGAACACTCGGGTCACTGTAAGTGGATAATCCTGAGGATCGTGTTTGAGGGTTCCAGCATTAAACTGTTATGTCCTCTATTTACCGCAAGAGGGCGTAGTCCGCACGGCTACTGGGTTAACAAAACCTGTTGATGAAAGCACTTAATTGAGAGATTTGGTGAATTCCTGTGAAGAAATGCAGTTTCTGGTTGATTTATATCTCAATAGAAGGGAAGTGGCCCCCCAAAACGGACTCTAAAAGGCTGTTGGCCCCCTTTGAAGATCTTTGATGTCTCAATTCAAAATAAAAAGATTTCAAAATAAAAGCATTTCTCAGTTTCTTCCGTCTGATTCCAGACGATGTCTGATTCTTGTTTTATGTCCTCCTGGTGATCTCTGCATGACAAAGCTTCAATGTTAGAGAAACACAAGAGTTATGACACTGTCAACACTATTCCATTGACTCATTACAGCAAGCTGTCGTCACTTATTATGTGAGATCAGGACACAGTAACAAGCAGCTCGGAAAAAAATTCAGGGAATCCTAATGTTGTGTTCAATTCGGTGTGTTTCCTTGTTTCGGGAGTTGATGTGTTCCAGAGTGAAAAGGCTGAGGGAGTTTTGGGGGTCTGGTAGAGTTGTGTACCTCGTAAACCTGCGTTCCGCCAACAACCCAGATGGTCTCTATTAGGTCAGCCAGCGGCGGCTCCGCAGCCAGGCGGACGGCGCTGTCGAAGTCGTCACACAAGAAGTGGGCGTGGTCTGGTGCCGCACTACAGAAACGCAGGGAAGTTTCAGCCCGACATTATTCTGTTACTTTATTTATGGCGTTTTAAAACTCACCTCATTGTTTTGCTCAGCACCACATGCAGAATATTCGGCAGCGGGTACAAAGTTGTGGGGTTGGAATACCAGCAGGCTTTGCCCCAGACCATGAAATTCATTCTTCCTAGGAGATGTTAAAACAAAGAAATATCAGACATGACAAACATTTGTTCTGTCCAGATGTTTGAATATTAGAAGATGGGTTGACACCAGGTATGTGTGGAAAAGAAATATGCTGGCTGATACCTGGTCTCGACACACCGGTCACCTTATTCATGAAATACTGGAATTCACTCCTGTAATTGACACATTTCCACAAAGTCAATTTAAACCCAACACATATACACCGCAAATGGGGCAATATCATCGATAACACTGTAAAAATGAAGTCTGTCCTCACCCACGTTCAGGCTGGGTGAAAGCAGAGTGTAAGAACATAAATAGTCCTTTGAGTTCAAATGCACAGGTGTTGTCATCTTAAGTAAGTGGGATGTGACCTCTAAAATATTCTAATTTCAATGGTTGAACCTGCTTTTCCAATCCATCATGAACACACCAACCCACTTGTTAGGTTCAAAGATTTGTTTTTGTAGTGATGCGCTTCAATTGTCTTGAAATGTATGATTTACATCACTGTTGAGCGAAAGCATTGACAGAATGGACCAGTTGAGGTCTGTGGCTTGACATCAAACTTGGAACAGAGAGGGGAACTGAACTGACTTCACTTTTCAAGGTGCTTGCACACATCATGAGATATCAGGATTGATAGTACTTGCAAGCTTCTGACACACTGGTCACCGCATTGCCACTAAATGAAGTGGCAATGAATTGTTATGTCAATTTTGTGAAAATTGTCTTTATTTTTTCTTTTGGGGGGGGGGGCTTACCAATAGATATGTGTAAGGAAGACTACAACTCGTTTTTTGTGGTCGTAAATCCAACTCAAACAACGAACCTAAAAGAAATTGCCTTCATATCGGGGCTTCTGGGCTCCTGACCAGAGGCGCCGTGGTTGCGCCCCTGCTCATCTTTGCGCTGCTAGTGATGTAACAGTTGTTAAACTTTTCAGCGTCTAAACCGGGATGCACATATTCATTTTTTTGCGTGGAAACCCTTTGAAGTTTGTAAATCTGTAGAATTAAACTAAAACAAGGACATAAAAGAATAAATCTTACGGCAGGTTCCAGGGCAGTTTCCCATTTTTCCCGATGCCTCTGTCTCTGGAGACAGCTGCGATGGGGCACACGGGCTTCTTCCGCAGTAGATCCAGGCTTTTTTCCATCCTCACCGTCAAGCCGTCAGCTCACAACGCGACGGAACAGGGAACAAAGGGACCAGGACCTCAATTGTCACCGCGTCCGTCCACGGGAGCCATTTATCGGCCTTTGAACCGGGCTTCCACCGCCCATCCAGCGGCTGCCTCTGATTGGACGCCGCCGACACGCAGCGGTTTGTCCCCGCACAAACCTTTCAGCCGGCACCGCATCGAAAGCGTCAGATACAGTATGTACCGAGAAATCCCGCAGCGGCGTGATTCACCGGAGGGGGGGGGCTGCCCCCCCCCCGGGTTAAACAACAAATACAGCACCTTATAAACTTCATTACTACCAAATTATTCAACAAAAAGAATAGATCACACACGCGTCTGTGTTGCTTAAATGACACATAAACCCAATTATTGTGATATTGGAGGACGATATATCTGTGGATATGAGGAGGTTTTACCGGTGCTGACCACATTCAGTGTGGTTATGTTTTCTGTTTCCAAGCTCAGTAGGAAAGACAAATCATTAACAAAAAGGGGGGGGGGGGGACCCTCAAAGTTAAAGATTAAAACTGGTGAGCAGTAAAATGAAGTTTATGAGGAGGTCGACCAAGTCAGACGGCCAGGACATTGAAGATACTGGTGCTTCAACACAGGCCGCAATCGAAGAAATGAGCAACAATGAATCTTATGATGAAGCTGTTGGTGGCCTCAATAAACGTTGGCAAGAAGAAAAGGGATTGGAGAGATGAGGAGTATAGATGAGCAGAATGTCGACCAAGTCAGTTGAGTCACTCTAGCGCTCAACGGCCTGAATGAAAGCCAAAAGAATAAGCAGACGGTCGCTTCTGTCCAGCTTGCCAAACCAGGTGACAACAGCGAGATGAAGGAATACAGTGGCTGAAATCAAGAAATGCTGGCAAGCAAATGGGACAAGAGAGAAGGAAGACGCGTTAGTGTGATTTTAGATGTTCGTGTGTTACCCGACCATGTTGATCTCTACGACGCGTAATGATTAAACCAAAGGAACGTGCATATTCGTTTTCTGACTCACTGTTGCTATGTGGTGTTGCCAGGGGCACCGTCACCGATGGCACCGAGAGTGTCATGTTGGCTAGTAGCATTAGCTCATAGCACCAGATTGAAATATGAACTCCTTCACTCACTTGAAGACTTTTCTCTTCTATTAATCCATCATCCTCGTGTTGGTAAAACTCGCCCTGTTCTCTGGAACTCGAAACAAATTTAAAGGGTGTAACGAATATTAACAGGATATTCACTAAAATTACAAAAACTGACCCAAACAAACAAACTGACGCCCAGAAATATAGTTTTTGTATTTTATTGCAATTTCCATACATTTAGAATTTGGTCATTATTTATACAAAAATAATGCAATTTACGATCACATGGGAGACAGAAGGACACACACACATTTACAATAAAACATTGTGATAACATTATTTACAGTAGAATAAACTGTGACCAAATATACAAAAGTTGGAAATCAAAAAACAACATTTTTTTTACAAAACATCTGATGCTGAAAGTCCTGCTTGTGATTTTCTTTTTTTCCTGCATCAGACCTTTGCATTCTGACATTATGTACATTCATAACTTACTAATTTTGATAATAATAAAAAAACAAGAGGGGAGGGTTGTGTCAGGGACATTTAGTTTTAAGTGAGTTTTGGTCAGATTGTCACATCTCCATCACCCTCTTTATCACATATAACACTCAAATCACTTTAATAGGAGATACAATAGAATATATTTTGGGGGTTTTCCCACTTTGGGATGTGAAATCTGAGGCATTCAGGTATTAACTAAAGCCCAGATAATACTAACAACAGATACTAAGATCCTACTACGAATGTTGGGGTTTTTTCAGGTCTCATTTCCAGTAACATGATGCTCCAAATGCATTGACGTGTGATACTGAGGAAAATCTTTTGGTGATTGGTTTGTGGTTTAATCACTCGTAGAGTCATATACTGCAGTGGAAGACAGGATTGAGCCTCACAACACACTGATATAAAGACTTCATTATTGTTTTTGACCTCATTATACTTCGCAGGCCTCTTTCTTTTTTTTAAATTCTTTTTTGTTCCTGAGTTTTGTCAAGTGTCATTTGACCGAACGATTTTATTCGAGGACTTCCTAATTCGACCATCACAGTCAACAGGATGTCCCTCAAACAACAACAACAAAAGGAAACAAACAAGTAATAACAATGGGATCAAAGCTTCCCTCTTTGTCTTTAGCGTGAATGTGACTAAAGTTATTACTGTCAGTTAGCGGAGGCGAGATCATGTGAGGAACCGTCTGCACCCTATTTGCTCTGCTTCCAGGATTTACAGCTGCCGCCTGCAAGAGCTTCTTCACGACGGCGCTTCTGCACAGATTGTCCCCGATCTGTAATAAAACAGGACACCCAGAATACACCAGAAGGTTATTACAGGTATCAAACACATCACAGATGGTGTTTTTGTGTCTCCTCTACAAAAGTTTGTGCGTTTGGAGTGTTTGCAGACAGCTCCGGGCATTTCATTCTCTTTAAAGTTATTCTTGTTTGTCTTGGCAGTAATATTTCTAATCTGTTATGCTTAATAATAAAGACAAAAAATTGACTTTGCACTTATCAACTGCAGCATGCAGTTTTGGGATATCAAACATTTAACGTCACGCTGCGTATTCCTCAGTCATTATGAAGATTCACCGAAAAGAATTCATTATAAACTCGAAACAATCTGGCTGTGTTGTGTCTTCAAAAGCTGAATATCAAACTGCTACGTACCGAGTCGTGATGTTCCCTCTCGTGCGGATGGATCCCCAGGCGAAACTCCAGGACCTTGATTGGCCCGTGTACTGCCTCCTGCAGGAGTGCTGCCGTTGGCTCCATTATTGGGATTTGCAGGTACTGTTGCCAGCAGGCCTGCAAGGTAATCAAATCTTAGTGTTAACCCACCATACACACAGTTTGGTGACACAGATTTCCTTCATAGCAAAGCATTTAAGTCTGACTTGAATGTTTTCTGTTTTCAATGTTTTCAACAATGATTCGGAAAAAAAGGCAGATACTGAAATGCCAAACTACAGTCTGTGTGGTACAATTACACAACTCAGGACAAAAGCATCAAACAAAGCAAATCGAATGCTGAAGCATCAGAAGGAGCCCATTGAAATGCAGTAATAGTGTGCACTGAGAATCTTTGGGGAAGAGCAGAGATCTGTTTGGGATTTCTGTATGAACAAGTGAAGGCGTTCTAATCGTTTTTTATTTCAACATCTCTTCGTCTGTCTCCTTCCTCACCCAGTCCTCTGTAGCAGGAGAGCTGCTGGTAAATTTGCTTCATCCTCTCGATGTTGATGCGACTGGCCTCAGCGTGGTTGACCATTGGCTTGGGATAGTGGATGCCAACGATACACTTGGCTGTCTTCTGCACTTCGTCCGGGGCGGTCCAGGGATCGTAGATGTATCTGGCCGGAAAACCCCTCAAAACGGGCAAATAACGCCTGGCAACAGAGAAGGAACAAAAGATGTTACATATCTGCAATATATAATAAACACTATGGGAATTATTATGCTCATAAAGATAATTTGTTGCGGATGTTAATTTATGTGTCATTATTGATCAGCTGCTGTTTAACCTCCAGCAATGCTGAGAGTCAAAGGACATTGCATTTCCTCCAATGACTCTGATTTAGTTAATGTCATTTTCAGCCGCATTTACTGTTGCTGCACATGACTGCCTGTTTAACAAAGGGAAAATGCTCTTTGGTGTGAACCAGAAGCAGCAGTCATGTGATACAGATAAAAAGTGGACTGACCTGATGTAGTCGCCGTTCGGGTCCGTGCGCCGTCCAAATCCCACGGGGCAGTAGCAGTGGAAAAACTGCTGGAAAAATGAACTGCAAGAAAGCCACATCCAACTTCCAGCATTCACGCTCCAGTCTGCGTCCAGCAGCAGCTCTTCAAATACCTGTGCAAAGCGCAAACAG
>JASSRZ010000080.1:17035528-17047751 GCA_032164315.1 Malacoctenus gilli
ACGTGACATAGATGCATTCCAGCAACAAAAAAATACACATAAAGGAAACCAATAAAAACAAATGTAGCTGCTCTGACGATCTGGATGATATTCTGACAGTTTATCTCCAGAACCACACAAATGTAGGTCTGTATCAGATGAGTGAAGGAAAAAAGAAAGTTTCCTCCTTTAAACTTAACTTTGAGAGATCAATGGCCAGTTTCAAAAACCTCCAACAAGGTTAATCATTTTAACTTTTGTAGACTGTCAATACACTGATTGAAAACGTTTCCATCATCGTGTAGTTTGAAAAAAAATCATAATAGGAACTGAGCGATAATCATAGAATTTATCATTCTCAATCAAAAACTGTGCTACAGAGATTGCTGATAGTTGCATTAAGTTCGATAAAACACAACATTTAAACCAAAGTAAAAAGACTTTTCCATCAGTGTAGATGGAACACAAAATAAAGGAGGGGACTTATTGAATGTGAAGAGGCAGCCATCTACTGGTGAAGGCTTTTTTTGGACACACAAACACTTCAGACAACACTCAGGATGGAACAGAAAATTACAGCCAAGGACTAGTTAACCCAAGAGAGAAACGTCCTCTCTGTAAGTGCAAATGGAATCACTTCAAAACATGTTACCATTGATGCATATGACGTGATTTCTTTCATTTTTGTTTACCGAAAAAAACCCGCAGCAATCATCTCAACCCACCTAAATATAAAAGTGTTTATCCAGATTTGAGAGTCGAGGTGATTTTGCAAAACAATGAGATTCCGCTGATTGTGGAAAAAGGTCACAAACGGCAGTAGACTCCATGTGATGAGCCACACATAGCGTGCACATGAGCACATGAGGGGGCTTAGCGGCCTACAGGGAATCTGGCGGGAGGGTCTGGTGAATGCGTGTATTTAATGTAGGTCAAAGCTGTGAGTGGGGTGGGCATGATGTAATGACCATGAAGGCCCACTGACACACTTTTGCTGCCATCTATTGAGCGTAGAACTAGTAACTGGGAAAATAAACTTGTCTCGTCATGGTGGCCGAGCAGCAGTCTGATAGCCTGGAGCTCCTACGAGTCTGCTCAAGACAATAATTCTGTAATACTTTGGCAAATAATGCAAGTGTCAGATTGTGAAACGAGCAAATGCTAAATAGTACCACATGGTCTCCAAGAATAATCCTCAAATGACTGACAAACATGATGACAATGGCTGAATTTTACAGGAAGAACTGGAAGATGTGTTTGACCAATAAGCGCAGTCTCTCTTGATCACTCTTCAAAGACTTGATGCACTCTTCTAACTGCTGTTTACTTTTTTATTTGACACACCCCCATGAAGCAGAACAGCAAAGCAAGTCAACATGGCCTGAAACTAAGGAAAAGAAAAGCAAATATCTCCAAGTAAAAGCACAAACGATGACTGAGCAGGCCAGCCAGATATGAATATGTCACTCTGATTGTGATAGTTAAACAACACGTGTGTGTCTCTGTAGGTGGTGTCAAATGATGTTAGGTAAGTTTCCTCCTTCCCCACTGTGAATTATTTTTCAGCGTCTAATCCTTAAGTCTATTGAACCATCCACATGTATGCACAAGTCAAACACAGACTATGTCCCAAGCAGCTTGCAGTCCACAAGCAATCCATAAAGCGTTTGAAAGCACAGTGCATCCCTTTTTGGGTGAAATGTATCGGCCTTTAGTGCAAGATAAATGTTCTTAGCAGCAACAGGTGCAGAAAAAGATGTTGATGTTGAAAGACACAATTATACACTGGATGACCTGAATGGTGCACAATCTTTGTAATTCAAGGTGGGATCGAAGTATAGTTGTTAACGGAATGTAGTTTTTGTTTGTGCAACTTTCGTGATTTTTAAACAAGTGTCGTTTTAAAATTTCACTTGAGAATGCAGCTTATCGATGCAAACATTGCACATCTGGACAAACAGGCAAGTGGTGAGATTAGGTGGAAAGAACAATTTAGTCTACGTTTCGAGCAGTATGTTGAAAAATGCGATGAACGGTGCGTGTTGTGAGGTGCTCGGGCTCTGGTTCGACCTGTCCCACTTACCTCCACCTGTTGATGCCCACGTTGGAGGACCCAGCGAACCAGGGGTCCAGGATGTAAATGCATCGCAGGGAGTCCGCTCCCCTGATGGAGTCCCTCAAAGCTGGGTTGTCATGCAGACGCAGCCCCTTCCTGAACCAGTGGATGGTGTTGACCACCATGTCGCCCTTCTGCTTTATTTCCCACCAGAGCGGTTAAAAAAGTGGGGGCGGGGGGAAAGGGGGGTCCCAAATCCAGCAGACAAAAAACGACTCCCTTGTGACAGTAAAGTCACAGAAATGTTCGAGGAAGGAGTAGAAGTCTTAAAAGTCGCTTCGAGGTCCCTTGCCGTATCGCTGGATGACTTTGTGGCCTTAACCTTGCTCCATGAATTTGTCCACAGATTTAGGTCTTCTGATCAGCAGGGGCTGCATGTGTGGACGCTCGACGACCACCGCAGGCGCAGAAAAACGGTGCAAATTCTGTCTCGTTTACCGACAGCGATAAAGTTATATCCGTTAACAAACACAAAACTCGAAACTGACCATTTCGTATCAGCAACGACGGCTTGAACGTATTTTTAGAGGACTTACACACGAAACGTGTGTTGCGTGAAGATCAGGTATACCTCCGCCAAAAAAGTACAAAGACGCGATTACTTACGAGTTGTGTCCGAAGGCAAGACTGGGCCACGCGAAATAACGGTACACTCAACCAAATCACAACAAAATTGGTTGTGTATGAACTGAAAAGGCTTGTACTCTCAGCCATGCACGAAGTCTCCTCTGCCACAACATTTCCACCCACTGACACGCGCACTCGGAATGGAGCGCTGTGATTGGTCAGATTCAGCCGTTGTGTAACAACTTTGCTGTCACGTTTCCGTAATGTGCTTTCTTGCATTTGCTTTCGAGTCGACTACGGCTGTTTTTAACGATCAAAACCTTGATCTTTCGCCACATTATCACAACTACTCGTGTCAAATACAACCTTTGGAGCTAAAATTCCTCCAATATCCCTGTAAAAGACAAAAACGGAAGCGGCTAATCGGAGGCTTGCGTTGGAGTTATGTATACACCCCAAGTACCCGGATGAGCACATGTTGCACGGCGAGGCCTGCATCGACTGAGGTGTGTTCGATTTAGTACACGGAGAGCACCGAAAATACTGCAACTGTGCGTTTGGTCAAGACGAAACCACCCCGCCCACTCCCCAAAACCGTAATCTCGGCAATGTGAGCCGCACGTTAAATTACATAAATTGGAAATTGTGATATAAAGTCCGCAGCGGCTGATATGTAACAGGAGCTGCGGGCACATGAATATATAACACACTGCTCCACCATTATGTCATGTTTTAGGCATTTAGGTTAGTGATTGAAATAAAAAGTATTTCATTTTTAATTTTCAATTTAAAGGAGACGACAAAACAATGTAAGCGAGGTGTTGGTAAAGCATGTTGAAATGCTTCTCAGGAAAGTTGGGACAGGATCCCCCCAACACCTTTCACCCTACTAGGCAACTTGTCCTCATATCGATTTTTTTTTTCATATCTTCTTTTTTACGAGCTTACAAAATAGACGGCAGTTCCTGAGAGTCCCATCTGCAATCAATTTGAGTTATTCAAACTAATTATCGAGTTCAGCCAGTTTACTTTTAAAGACAGCCTCATCACTTTGGAAGAAACAGCCCATTTGATCACTTTGGTTTAGTTAATCTTGATATATCAAAGCAGCCTTGTGTGTTTTTTTAAAAGAGATATTCAACTGAATGTCTTTTTTGTTAAAACAAAAACTTTCTTTTCATCATAGAAAAGTTTCATTTCAATACAATAACTCTCCAGAGGGACAAATACAATTATATAATGTGGAAATACTTGTATCTTATACAACACAAAAAAGCCAGTGGAAGCAGGAGCGGGATGTCAAAATGTATCATTGCAAACAGAAGTATGATTGCTTGTGCAGCTCTCTCCCATAATAGAGCCTGGCTATCTTCCTTCCTGTATTGGCTTTTTGCTTGCTGAGTACATTGCAACAGATAATTTCAGTCCCTGTTTTGGTCTCCCAGACACTGGCAGAAATATGGATTTGGCATGAAACAATGTTTCATTTAAGGCTTTAAAATTAGATCAGTAATGTATTTTATACCAACAGAAACCATCTGATTCTTCCCAGCAGGGTTTTTTTTAACTTAACTTTTACACAGACTGTGTTTTTGCCTTGACATCCTATTCCTAACCTCATATCCTGCACTTCCTGGGTAAATTACAGTGGATGTGTCAATAAACCCACAGCATGCTGGTGAGAGCAGATGCTGCCTTCGACCCTCACCGAGCCTGAGAAGTTATTTTGAGCCATTCAAATGGAGAAAACAAACAGAATAAAACATGCAACGCACAGCAGTAGTCCAGCCTCTGCCCTTCTCTGCCCCCTTTTCTTAGCACAAGTGTGATGTTTCATCTTCTGACGATAAGTGACTTTCATGGCTGGTTGTAAAACACGATTTAGCTCCTCTGATTTCAAGAGCCCGGGTTCTTTAGTGCTTGAATCACATTTATCTCATTTTGAGTCTCATGGTGGCTGCAGAGCTGCATCAGTTATCAACATAACAAACACACATCAATCTGCCAGAGTCTTGTGTTGTTTATTTCTCTTTGAAGCTTGAGCGTGAGCTGTTTCCGGTGAAGCTGTGTCTCCCCCATTCCACTGACAGCTTTCTCATTATCTGGCAGTATATATATAGTTTCAAATAAGCAGGACCATACCAGGAGAAGGAGTTGATTGACAGTTGGAGGTATGATTTGTCTCAACCTGTCTCAATCAGTCATGCCACTATATGTGATGAAACCTAACTGTCTGGGTTTTTCATTCTGCTCCCTAAATGTGTACTTTTCATCCCTGTGCAGACGACACATTCAGTGAAGGATTATCCTGCATTTTGCTGACATTTCTCTTTCTATCAGTTTTTCTTTTTACTCCTGGCTATGCACTTTTTAAAAAAGCCTTCACGTACTGAGACAGTGCTCTTTTTGAAACTGCGATATGATGGGATACACTGGAACATGCTAAAATGTTAAAGACTTCTCATTCGGGCTCTTTTCTTCTTCGCTGTACTCGGACGACCTTTAAAGTGCCGAGCCGAGCCAGCTATTCCCGGCGGTTTATTGTGAGACCAATTACATTACATGAAACATCAAGTTCAACAAAATAAACTGACAGCAGCTTATATGTAACATTGCCAGGTAATTAATGTGCCCTGAAGCAAAAGACACTCCTTTACACAATCAATAGATGGCTGCTTTAATTAAACCCGCGTCTGTATTGTTCATAAATCTAGTGGCACTTTACAGCATATGGCACTATATGACTCCCTGGTATAAAAAGACTCAAATGTCACAGCTAACATGTGGGTTTTTAAATGCATTTCTCAATGAAACATAGCAGTAAAACAGCAAGCACAATGCCCAGACCCTGAGGCCATTATCAGTTTGCCTCGTTCCCCAAATGTGACACATCAAAATGTCTCCCTTAAAAAGGATTTTCCTGACTGAACAATTCTTAACTTTGGTGTCTGATTAAGTTGTCAAATCTTTTTCTTTTTTTGCATGACAAAAAAAGACCTGGGAAGCACAGCGCTCTCTTGATGGGTTTTTACCACCGTTATGACTGAAATTTGCCAGTGACGTGTGAAAGCTCAGTTGCTTTGTGTGATACATTCATAAGTAAAGAGACAGTTTAATGTAGATTTAATGTGCAAAGCTAATGTGTTGAAACAACAAAGGACAGCAAAAGTAAGGAGACCATAAATAACCGAGCATAAACTGTTAAGATTGCACATTTTAAGATTATATGGTGAAAACAAATAAAAAAGTCTAATGAAAGAAAATAAAAAGCATTTGCTTTCAGAGAAGAGCTTATTCAGAAACACATTGAATTGCATTCAACCTGTAGTGACACTAAACTTTCTTCATGTAAACTCAGAAAAAGACCAACTTTGTGTTTTTTGTTGCCTTTATACAAACATGGGACACATGGGACATAAACATCTCTTTGCTGCCTGTGACATTTCTGTATTTTCTGTCCTCATGCACTCATGTGGGACCTTTACGTTTAATGATATGGATTTGTTGCACGTATTGACCAAGTCAATTCCTGACGTCCTCAGCTGATCAATAAAACGTTCATCAAACGCGTTTCATGGTCAATTATAAAATAAGGATTATTCAATATGTCAGTGCGTAATTTCAGTGAAAAATAAGTTGAAGTTGGACCTTTGCACCACCAGGGTTCGCTGTTGCTCCAGGAAAATATTCAACCTGCTGTTGAATGCAGAAACTTTTTTTCTGTTCCTGCAGCTCAGATGAAAAGTAGAATCATGTCGATCAAATGTGATTTTTATTACGTTCAGATAGTGATTTTCCAAAAACTGAACAACACCTGTATTGTTTGACGCACTATAGTAATTGCATTGGTATTGCCGAACGACTGCAGTCGATTTGTTCTATTTTACTCATCCACACGCCTCATTGCTGTAAAGCGTTAGCTCGAGCTCAAAATAAAGGAAAACATTCAGATGGACTCATGGACGAGAAGGTCAGTGAGACAAAAAAAAACCTCCGAGTAAGATCCTGGAGAAAGATCCCAGCCGATGACCTTGGAAGTAATTCAGATCTTTTCGATGAG
Organism: Malacoctenus gilli; assembly: GCA_032164315.1. Taxonomy (NCBI): domain Eukaryota; kingdom Metazoa; phylum Chordata; class Actinopteri; order Blenniiformes; family Labrisomidae; genus Malacoctenus; species Malacoctenus gilli. The sequence goes on from JASSRZ010000080.1 coordinate 17,042,251, forward strand.
TTCTCCACCAGGGCGACAGAGAAGGATACATTATGCATGCAATCTATTATTAATGGTCTTGAGTCATGTTACGATCAGACATTGGCCCCTCAGAAAATATCAGAAAAAAAGAGGGATCCTGTGGCGAGCCTGTCCTCCAAACGCGCTCACACAAAACCCGCAGCCTGGAAATGCTGCGATTGGATTCTCACCGCATATTATAACGGCTCGCTTCTTTTTCTTTTGATCATTTCACAGGATTCCTGCAGTTTTTCTGAAGTTCGGAAAAACAATCGCTCAGCCACAGGTAAGGGAAAGGCAGAAGCATGCTCGTTCCACGTATTTGTTTTTTTCCCCCTCTAATTTTCTCCATAAAGAACCAAATCAGTCACTTTTTTTGCAGATTCTTCAAACTGATCCAATTAAAACTCTTTGCTGCTTTTCCGTGAGAGTCCATTGGCTGACAGCTGGTCTGGGCTCTCCGCGGCCCCGCCCCCATCTGTCAGGCACCGCACTGCTACAGCTGCGAGACTGTTGATGCTCCGTAGTGAAATAGTACTCTTCAACTTTATACTCCAGCCTTCGGGGGACTTTTTGCGAGGAAGAAAGGGCACCGTGTTATTGGACGAGGGGACGCGCGACGAGACGCATCCGGACTCTCCCGACGTCAGCGTTTTTTCTACCACTTTTCCCAAGCCCTCTTTTACACTATGAAGTGCAGTTATGGCAAGGAGTAGCAAGTCAGCAGCGAGGACCCTGGAGGATTTGACGCTCGATTCGGGTTATGGTGGAGCCGCCGACTCCTTCAGATCATCCAGTGCGTCGCTGTGCTGCTCAGAGGCACATGGGGGGAACCACTGGCAACTAACCGACTCCATGCACAGTCGACACAACAGTCTGGACACTGTCAACACGGTCCTGGTCGAAGACGCCGAGATCCTGGAGTGCACCGGGCAGTGCGCGAAACTACCCGAGCTTGAGGATGTGCCGTGGAGCCTCGGGGAAGTGGCGAGCGCGCTGAGCAAGGACGAGGAGATGAGCCTCCCGACCCCCTCGCAGGACGTCCTGCTCAAGCTCTCGGTGCTGGTCAGCCGGGCCCTGGTCAGGGTCGCCAAGGAGGCGCAGCGCCTGAGTTTGCGCTACGCCAAATGCACCAAGTACGAGATCCAAAGTGCCATAAAGATCGTCCTGTCGTGGTCCGTCTCGATGAACTGCATCAGCGCGGCCCTCAGTGCCTTGTCCATGTACAACATGAGCACGGAGGAGGACAAGTTCAGCCGCGGCAAGTCGGTGCGCTGCGGACTCATCTTCAACGTGGGGAAGTTCTTCAGGTGGATGGTCGACAGCAGGGTCGCGGTCCGGGTCCACGAGCACGCCTCCATCTACCTGGCCGCCTGCATGGAGAGCCTCTTCCGCGACGTGTACGCGCGGGTGCTGCGCAATGCGCTGCTGGAGCGGGATAACGGCATCCCCAAGTTCACCGTGGAGGTCCTGGAGCTGGCCGTCAACAGTGATGCGGAGATATGGGGGTCCCTGCAGAGCTGTCAACACCTGATCTGCGGGAAGAATGCCAGCGGTGAGTTCTGTTGTCACCGGTGCAAGTCTGTGCAACAGGGTCATTCTCCCCCATCACCTTAGTGCTCATATTTTTTTCTTACCCCTTTCTCACTTCAAAACTGACTCTTTTCACCTCAGAACTGATATTTCCATCAGCAGCACATCACTGCACATCCCCATGTATTCTTACAACTTCATAGAGCAAAAATGTCCTGTAGGAAATTAATGGAAGAGGTGGAATAAATTGAATCAATCAGTTTTCTGTCTGACATCTTGCAAAATGTCATATTGGCCTTTTTTTGTGGTGGAATGGTGGAGTTCTACAGAAAGACAGCGTGACAGTGTTTCTGCAGATGAAATGGTGCAGAAGCTGCAAGCAGGTGACAGCTCGCTAGAGAGAGAGAGAGAGAGAGAGAGAGAAAGAGAGAGAGAGAGAGAGAGAGAGAGACACTCCTCTGCCTGCCTCCCCCTTTTGCAGTGTCAGTTCAGAAATGCTGCTCTCCAAATATGCTTTTATCCTGGTTGTATTGTTTTGTTAATGCACAAAACGAGAATGGCACTAATGCTCCTGTGGGTTGGTGATTCACCCTGACAGCCTTCATTGAGAGCGGCTTTCCCTGCAAGGGCTCAAACACAGGGATGCCCAGCGGAGGTGCAGTTGGTTCTTCTCACCCAAACCAGGAAAGAGGTGCCGTTGTTCCTCTTGGTGCTCGCTCGGTGATTCTGATGCGCTCCCGATACCTCCCCGCGAGTTTATAGACATCGGCCTTTTTCATGTGCTGAGAAATAATTTTTAGTGCTCGCTTTGAAAGGGGCTGACTTCAAAGAACGAGGTCTAATTGTATTCAGACTTCACTGCCACTTAACCGTTAATACATCAGAAACCACTTGGAACACATGCAAGCCCCCTGTTTTGATGGATGTTGTAAAAGTGCTGCTGTGGCTCCTCTTGCAACAGGTTTACGTAATAAAAGGCCTTTGGGGGACGTATGTGCTATCATGCATTATGTAGAGTGATGTGAATAAAACTGAGTTATAGAGAGAGAGGGGTGGGGGGGGGGTGGAGAAAGGGGAGAGAGAACGAGACAGTTGGAGATACTGGGTGACCATATTGATGAATCACCAGCGATGGAGCGTCGCTTTATTTCCTGCGCATCCCATTTTTAAAAGCTTGTTTGCCATTGAAACTGCACAGCAGTCAGAACCCACCTGCTGAAATGCACATCACAGCGAAATCTCCCAGTTCTGATACATCTTATTTCCTATCGTCATGGTGCGAAAGTGCTTCGACACGGCGAGGGAGCAATTGCCCCCGAAAATTGGTTCCGTCGAGTCAAAAAAAACATCAGAGTTTAGGGGAAGAGCACCTAATGTACACTGCTGAATATCAGTATTCAGTCATCCTGCACACTGGAGACACTTGGCATGCGGTGAGGCTCCAACGGTGGGAGAGGAGAGGCGAGCGTGCGCTGGTGCATTGGACCGGTGAATAGGATGAGATGCAAGTAAAATGTCTGGAGCACATGAAATGTTGACATGATGCTCAAGGCTACAGGAGTGACAGTGCGTGAAGTTCATGCAGTGCGATGCGGATCATTGAGCAGAGAGCGAAGTCGTAATTATTAAATTGCCAAAGATTAAAACAACAATGAATCAAATTATGATGTGTGTTTATGAAAGGGGGGGTGAGTTGGTGGGGTTCCCTTCTGGAGGTTAACACGTTGTGAATTATCACCTGGCTTCAACTGTAGCGACGTGAGAAATGAGCTTGTTGTTTTGGCTCGCTGGCTCGTGACTTTACACGCTGGTTAATTGATTCACGTAATCACATTCGTTTTGACAGACACAGTTAGTCTCCCGCGGGTGAACGTGGTGATGAACACAGACGTCTGAAGGGTTCCTGGGCATCACACTGAACTCTCAAGTCGCTCACAATGGTGCACGGATCTTATGGCGACCTTCAGCCCTGGTGTGTGAGTGAATAGATGAAAGGATGTGCCTGGTCACATAACGTTCGAGTGGAAGAAAGAGTGTCTCATTTAAAAGACATGTTCTCCTTGAAGACGGATCTGAGACAAAGCCAGCTGAAAGGAGAGCGGATAATAATGAATGTTGCAAGAAACCCAACTCAAACCTGAGAAGTTTTTAAACAACTTTATGTTCACAAACAAATCAGTTGTTTGCTGAGAAATTATGAATTTGTACTTTGGCCCAAATGTGATCAAAATTCTTGCCAGTTTAGATACACTGGACTTAAAAATGTGCATCATTTACAGCTTCCAAACATCACTAATGACCTGCACAGTTTGAAGGTCGATACTGTACAATATTTCATTGTCTTCCTCTTTTCCCACTTGAAAGTCACTCATCTTCAAGGCAACTCGCCCGCAGTTGATGTTTGGAGGCCAAGACCCTGTCACCTCATTTGTTTTGGAGGTTTTCTTCGCTTTCCTGAAGCCAGATAGTCGATCTGAGGGTGGGATGACCTTAACAGGGGCCCCCGCCTGCCAAATTGAACCTGCGTATCACTCCATCCCCTCTGTGTCGCTCGCTGCCAAGTGGGAGTAATTGAGGTGATTTTTCCATATTATGCTAACGCCGGTGACCCGCCGTAGTGAGGTTGCCTTTCCAGATATCTTTATTGCATCTCTTACGCCGGCGGTGATTTCCATTCCAGTGCTGTCGCAAATTCAATGAGGTAGTTACCTCACTGGGTGTGTGTGTTTTTTTCTTTTTCTATCAACGTTTTATTGGATATTTTTGTAATGGGATTGTTCTCTTCAAAGCAACAGATTCATATAATGGAGTATATGGGGGGAAAATGGCAAAGAACAATGCTGTGTGTGGCCTGCAGCCAGCTTAGCTCACCAACAAACAGGAGCAATCAGCTTGCCCACCTCTGTCTCAGTGTATCAACCTCAGTCCAGCAGCATCTTTAAAGGGAAAATTTAACTTCAGCTCCTGTTATTATGTTGGAGATTATAAAACAGTGTGTTGTGGTTTAAGAAAGGATCTGTTCTCTGTTTTGGACCTGAATACGAGATACCTATAACATGTTTCTTAGTTTTACAGCGTCATGACTTCTCGCAGTCTCTTGCAGTTGATGAATGCGAATGCTTGCATCCAAATCACTGTGGGCGCCAAACAGCACAACCGGTTAAAAAGCCTGTCCCAGGCTGCTGTCAAAGACGCTCTGGTGCAGTTTGATTGAAGGCTGAATGCAGTATGAACCGCCGCCGCCGAAACCCACCAAAGGCGGCATGTGACAGGCGTGCAGAACTGCGGCCGGTGTTCACCATGTCGGTGGCAGGAGAGAAGCTGCCTGTAATCTGACTACCTTATGCATTGCCTGAAAATCTGTCGCTGAGTTGCCACTTGGTGAGAATATGACCAAAAATAATCCCATATGCTTTGCAATGTGGTGCATTCAAGCCAGCACAGAGCGCTGCTGCATGAATATACAATTGTTGCGTAATATGTCACCTCAGCTGTCCAGCAGTCCATTTGTTTGCATATTTTGGCTCAGAGTAAAAAAAAATACAAAGTGATGCAAACCTTTTTTTTTTTTTTTTTTTTTTTTTAAATATTTTTTGTTTTTTAAGTTATCTAAAATTTTAATGTTTTAATTTTCCTTTTTGTTGAAGAATTTGTTTGAAATGCAATTACTGATAATAGCAGTGCGCGGCTATATGAGTGGCTCACAATGCTTTTAGTCTTATGTAATGTCATTGTGTGCATTATAAAACAGCAGGAGGGATAAAAAAGTTTGTTCTTTGAGTTGATTCGTCGGGTTTTAAACCTGAGATCCGTAATTATCCAGTGTTGTGAAGTGTGTTGTTTGCCACTGCTGCTAGCAGTTGTGCATTGGCAGCCTCCAGCATATGGCAAGCCTCCCACACACACACACACACACACACACACACACACACACACACACACACACACACACACACACACACACACAC
>JASSRZ010000080.1:17056543-17069559 GCA_032164315.1 Malacoctenus gilli
TCAACGTGGGACATCTTTTCAACCGGCCAGCCGAGCGAAAGGGTTTACCCCCCCCGCCCCCCCCCGCCCCCCCCTTCCCCCCCTGCTGAACCAGGGACATATGGTACAGATTACCACGGGAGAAGGTATATGTCCATTTTGTTCGTGACATTTTTTATTACTAACATGTGCTGGTTCCTGTTTTACTCCCATTTCATACTCGTACTCGATCAGACGCACGGAGAAAAGAAGACTGATGCTGGAAACTTCCAGCAAAAACTGGAAGCGGTCCACTGTATATTTTATTCTGGAGGGCATTAGTACCTTAAACCTGAAAGATGAATATAGCTTTGCACTAATGTGTCCGAAGCGGAGCGCTACACATTGTATTCATCCGTCTTCTGACTTTCCATTGGGGGAATTATATTTGTTGGCGTCCGACTCTCAGCTAAATACCCACTTTGACCCATTTTTTACAAGCCAGCATTGATTTTGTTCTTAAGAGAAATCACAAAAAAATGAACATCTTTATGTAATCGTTACAAATGAAGCCCAGCTTCTCCAAACATTTGCAACAATAGGATTTAGAAACTGCCTAAGTGTAGTATTACAAAAAACCCATGTATCACAGCTGTATACATAAATATCCTTGCCTCTTTTTTTCCCATATCTTCTCGCACAAGTTGGGGGTGGCAGGAAGCTTGAGCAGATCCCGGCTGACAATGTGTGAAAGACAGGATACACACTTGACAAATAGTCAGTCAATCACTGGGGCCAACGGGGAACGACAGGCAATCACCCACATCCAGACTTGCAGCTCGAGGCAGTTTGAAGTCACCAAATAAAACAAGGAACGATAAGCGGCTCCTAAATTGCACAAATTCAACGCCTTTCTCTTCTACTCGACTCAACTCTGCTTGTTCTTTGGTTATTTTCCATGACAATCGAGAACCGCCTCTTCATCTTCTCCAGGGAAGAGGCAACTGTGGCGTCATTCGCATGCAAGACAAACGTTAATGGTTACAAAAGAGCTTGGTTTATCTGGAGCCTCTTTCTCACTTTGTTGACAGTGACAGTGAAAACCACTGGTCAGAGTGGTGGCTTGGAGTGTTGTGAAGGAGCCGCTCTCCTCCTTAACATTCCCGACTTGACTCGCTAGCCTCTGAGACGAGGTTGAGCCATTAGTGAAGGTGTATTTGTTTGTCGGTGCGCTTAGATAATAAAAATGGAACGCCTGAAAAACAGACCAGAGTCAGGTTGAGTACAGTCAAGTTGGTGCTTTTGGGGGAAAAAGTCCCAAAATGCCTTCAGATGAATATTTCTTTGGATGAGAGAAGAAAAACACAGAAAACTCACGTTCATGTAGACAGAAAATGTAAAGTATTTCGAATTTATCTCCACATTTTTCCCAAATTGAACATAATTATGGTACCTGTTTTATGAACAAGTTTTGTGTTGTACTGAGATGAATGTAACAACAATGCAGTCCTGAAGAGAGACGTGAGTTCTGTGGTTTTGCTTGTAATGTATTCAGTATATATTGGCAGGACAAGAAGGCAGATCCTTGTGCTCTATTTCTATGTATGCCAGTAGATTTGCTCCTTTTATTCAGGAGGTTTTAACTCAGTTCAAATGTGAGGAAGTTTTTCGATTTTTAACCTGCTGTTAACAACCTGAGTCATTTTCACGGTGACTTCTCCATCAGGCACCTTTTGGTAATAACAGCTCGATTCCGGGAAACACCCACAACTTCGGCAGCACAACAGCGGCGATTAAAAGCCACTCGAAAGTGACTCAGCCTGGCCGCTGTTCCTCCGTCCTCTCACTTCAGCCATTGTCTCTCTGGACCGGTAGCAGCTCGGCGCTCTCGCTGACTCACCGGACGGAGAGGAGCTGAGTGGATGAGTGGACGCTGCTGGTGAGACGGGCGTGTCTGCCAAGTCTTATATCAAACATGTGGTTGTATCAGGTCGGCCTCGCAGCTCTGATCGATGCAGCATCCCTCCCTCGCTCCCGAACTGAGGGAGCAGCAGTGACGGGAGGAATTTCAGGATTTGTGGAAGAAGTCGATTTCCCTTCGGCCGCCTCAGAACTGCCGGACTGTGTTTTGATGCCTTAGTCAGATTTCACATTGTCTTTGACGCTGCTGTTTCAGCATCAGCTGTTTGTTTTTGTGCTTCCCGACTTGTCCCGTGAAAATATCTGAGGTGTTATGGTGGTTTTTTGAGCTCCTGTTGAAGGAAGTCCATCGCCTCAGGACCTGACATGGTGTGGTTCATACCTTATCTTAATAAAACGTGCCGGTCTTCATCTCTGGAGGGAATGAAATTCATTAACAGTTGCCCCCCCTGGCCTGATCATCCTGTCCCTGTGTCCCATTCTAATCATCAACTTGAATCATAAAATATATGAGAGCATGCATGTGGCATGAACACATTTTTTCTCCCTCTCTGAAATCACACAATCCACGTGCTTTCTCGGAAGGAAATAATTATTTGGTTGTTGCCGGGTGACGATTAAGGGTTGTGGAGGTGATTTGTGCTTTTATAACCTTTAGCACACCTGCAGGATGGACACAGTGAAAGGAATGACTCACCTGGTTGCACTCCTACAAAGACCGCCATGCACAACCTGGTTCCATGCATGTGCAGCGTGCCGAGCGAAATCCCACACAAACAGACCGATTGAGGGAGGAGGAGAGAAGTTGTAGCAGCGAGGGGACACGACATGAAAAAGAGAGGCTGAGAAACCCCTTTGCCGAGAGCAGGAAAACAAGGGCCTGCGTGGGGGTTTTTTTGTGTATATTTGTGTGTGTGTGTGTGCATGCGTGTGAGGGGGCCCTGAGTCGAGATCTGAAGTGAACTATTAGGGTCGGCTCTTCTGGCAGGGGGAGGCTGCATCCCTCCAATTTTGTTGCTTCGCTCGCCTGTCAGTGGCTCCAGCCGCGTCGACTAAGCGGCACCTTAAGCAGTGCTGCCACAGTGACTGTACGGTGCGGCACGTGCAAAGGTGGATGACAACAGCTCAAAGAAGCAGGCGGGGAAGGGCAGCAGCATACTGAAATACTGATGGCACAGCTCTGTGTGCACGTGTGTGTCGCAGTCTGTTTCTGACTGTTATGGGGATCCAAGCCAATGAGCACACTCGCATGTTGGCGCTGGTAGAGACACAAAGTCAGCATCCATGAAAAGATTCAATTGATTTTTATGTGAAGACTCATTTGAAGGTGATGGAAAAGGTGCGTCGACACCTGTTGGTGTGGACCAGGGGGTGCATTCGGTCAAGAACAAACAGTCGATGAGCGAGGACAGACTTTCACTGTGACTTTTGTCTCTGCAGACGAATAAACAGAGCCTGATGTTTCCATGACAACAGTGAGCGACATGATGGGAGGATCATCTCATAATGTTGTTGCTGACTTTAGAAGAGAAGTTCTGAGGAACGGGAAGAAGTAATCGTGTTGTTTCCTCATTTGGTTTGTGGGGTCTAAAGCTTTGACACTGCATCACCTGAAAGATCAAGGTTTTTTTTTAGCTATAGCTACAAGCAGGTTTAGGATGGAGTACCAAGTTGTGAGTGATGTAAGCAAGTAAGGCTCAAAATATTGAATATAATGTGTTTTTGGAGCATCCACTTACCTTTTGTTTAGAAAAAAACCCCACAAGGTGATAAAACTAACATGGATATCTTTCCTTTCCATTAGTGTGGAAAAATAATGCATCAGTTTTGTGCAACTTTCAGTGTGTGACGTTTTTTCCCTCTTCAGGATCAAATACTCGCGTTGAAAAATTTGCCTTCAATTCTGTGCAAACACCTTTCATAGTCACTGCCACCACAGGTGTATGTGTGAAATTAGGCTCAGACTGGTGAAGTCTTAATAATGGTCTATCTATCTTCCGTGACCTTAATCCACACGTCTCGTTCTCTTTGGATTATGATCACACGGCGGATCTCATTGCATGGTTGAGCGGCTTAGATCATCCCTCCCGCCGAAACGACACCAACTTTACTGGTGCTCCCGAAAACTTCTTTCTCTTCGAGCGCCCATCGTGTCGCGTCTTTTTATCCAGAGTGACGATGCCCCATCTGACACAACACTGCAGCTCCCTGCTGGGTGTTTTTAAGCCAGATTCCTCTGCGGGGACAAAAAAAGGTTGCAGGCACATTGAGATGGAGACCCTCTCCTTTGGCCTCTCCCACCGCTTCAGGGTGTTTGATAACAAAAAAGAAAAAAAAAAAAGCCCAACGAGTGATGTTGACCCGAGTGTTAGGCCCCCCCTGGGGGTGGGGGGGGGCAGCAGATAATCACATGGACATCAGTGTCTGATTTAGCTGCCACAGCTAATGGGAGCTGTGGGGGTGAGGAACAGCCTCAGGAAACGACCAAATCCATACAGACAAAAAATTCAACACTTTATCTGGAGCATCAGAAGCAGCGCTCTCGGCTCCCTTTCTTCTTCTTCCTCTCTCTTTTTTTTTTTTCTGCAGAGCCGTCATTTGAAGTGCAGAGCCGACAGTGTAAAACCAGCATTGATTTTCAGACTGATTTCAGCTTTAATGGATGAAATGATAAGGTCAGACTCGCAGCTGAGAGGAAACAGAAAGGGGGGGCCGACTGCATTCCGCGTGTCACCTCCAGAAAAGTTGAACTGAAATGAAAGGAAGAGAGCGACGCTGTGTGTGTGCAGCTTATGTTGCCATTTAGTAAGATCAGTTGACCTTCATGTTGTGTTTTTGCGTCAGATTTACCTCGTTTTCAAGTTAGAGAAATGATAACTGGCTTATAAATGATACATTATGAATGTATCATGATAACGGCTGTTGTGTTCACTGTAAATGATATTGGAGATAAGTGAAAGTTGGAGAATATATCGCTGAATGGAATATCAAATGAAAAACATTCTGGTGACAAATCAGAAAAATTAAGACTTCCCTGGATATAAACACACTAAGTCTCTGAAACTTTGACTAACAAAACTAGTGTTTTATACGAATAAAGGATTGTGGATCACAGGCTGCAAAGGTGGTGCAGTGGACACTTCTGTGGCCTCACGGTGGGACGGTCCCGAGCTCGTGTTTACGCTTTCTTCGTTGAGTTTGTGCGTTCTCTCCTGCTACTCCTGTTTCCTCCGAAAACCACAGAAACACTCGTATGTGGTCAGCTGGTGGCTCTAAATTGTCTGAAGGTGTGAAGACCTGTGTGTGTGTGTGGACGTGACACTCTGTCTCTCCGTGTTTGCGCGGGGACGGACTGGCGACCTGTCCGGGGTGCGCTCTGTCGCCACCCAATGTCAGCAGGGATCAGCTCAGGCAGCCTGCGATCTGCAGGACGGAGACGCAGTGAAGGAGACGGACGAATTATGGATTATGGACCACTGAGCTCACCGTTCTTTCTCTCCTTCAAGCCGATTAGTTTCGACATCGACTCTGGTTCAACACTTTTTTTACGGACACTTTGGATGCGTCTGACACGACCCCTCCCAGACCACCTCTGCTGTCCACTCCCGAAACCCACCGATCGCTCCACTTCCCATTCTTCTCTGTGGCACTGCACCTTATTCCTCCCAACACTTTGTCCTTTCAGTCAACTTTCCATGAGCCGCTTTGATCCCGCACTGAGTGAACAGTCAGTACTTCCAGCGGTGATGTACTGTGGCTTCCCCTCCTGGTGGAGGCTGTCAGCGAGTGTCCTACAGAGAGCCGTAAAGTCAGCATCTCTCCCCTGATCGAAGGCGACGTCTTTACCCAACCTGAAAGAGAGATTTATCGTTATTTACTCAAATATGACAAGACATCTAATTTATTCTCCACACTGTGAAATACTGCCGCATTCCCCCTAATATCAAGAAGGAAAAGGGGGAGTTGCCACAACTAAGAAATCACTCTCTTCTTCAATGATGTCGGCTGAAGAGCTGAGTAGAGTGAAGCGGAGAGAGCTGAGAGGATTTAAGAGAGAAAGAAGCCGCTGAGAAGGGGGAGAAAGCGGCACCTTTCAACCTGTTGGCCTGATAAAGGCCAGATTGGCCACACCTGGGTAATCTCCCGAGGCAGGTGAGAGGGGGAGGGAGGGGGAGGGGGAGGGGGGTCGCAGGCAGGTCCAACAAAAGAGGGAAAAGCAGTGGGTGAAAAGACAAAACGCAGCAGAATTCACACTCCAGGAGGCACAAACAAGAGGAGCGCTTTCTTTTTTTTTCTCTGCTTCTTGTATCAGATTGGACGGAAACGGAGGAACGAGTCCAGAATGAAGATTTGTTGATTCCGTATTCACCTCAGGACCCCCAGGAAACATCTGGACTCAGACAGCTGGCTGTAAATGTTTCAATCATTGGGGTAGAAATGCTTTGTTTGTTTTACACGAACAAGCTCTTTTTGTTTTCCAGTCTCTGTTTATCATCTATTAGCTTTCTATCCATTATTGATATTGATCTCATTGTGACTGGCTGATGCAGTGACGGAAAAGCAGCAACATTGGACTCCCGTTCAGTGCTGAGACATTCAAACACGTCAATTTCAATCAGTGAGATGTAAAGTCCTTCGGCACACAGTGGGAGGGTTAAAAAAACAACCCCCCCCCCCCACCATCAAATCTATGTACTGCTGGGAGGTGACATGTCAGCCTGTCTGTCATGTTGTTTGCCGCATTGGGACGGGCTAATCCGTGCTTCCCGGTGACTGATATGTGTGATAGCTCAGCATGTTTTCCTCAAGAAAAACACGTCCTCGCCGCTGCTCCGATGTCACACTGCAGACTCGGATCTGCCAGGGAGAGACGGCGCGAGACTTCCCCTCCACGGACACGGGCTGCTGCTCCAGACTCGGAAAACAGATAGGAGCCATTTGCATATTCATTCGGGGGAGGGGGAATGAGAGCTGACCTGCTCCATCCAATCTCGTCCCATCAAAAAAGCATATTGGGTTTCCGATTCGGGGATAACGGAACCGCTCGTCGCCCGATTCTTATTCAGCGCAGACATTGTGAAGGTTAAGAGTAAACGTGTCGAGCCTGATGCTTGACGGAGGGGGTCATTTTGTGTCTAATCGGAGTTGGGGGAACCATGAGCTGTGAAATTTGTGCGCGGGGATTTGAAACGTCTCCTCTTTGTCGCGCGGACTCGCGCAAATAAATCATGTCTCGACTTATCGCAGGAGGCCTGCCTCTCAAGGCCTGATTGTCAGCGGGAGAAAAAATGAGAGCATGGCAAAGGATGAGTTTGATCTGCTCTGGGATCCGGGACGGATAAATCTTTCAGTTACCCGCAGCTGACAAAGTCACTTTTTTCCCCCTTTTTTTTCTCTTGGATGAAACTTCGACATTTGGGAAGCTGCTCGAGTAGATTTCTGTGATTAGCTTTGTGATTTGATGAGCTGCTGATGCTATGAGAACATTTTAAAGTGCAGAACTCAAAATGTCTTCTTTGTGAAATTAACTCTTCCATACTCAGCATTGAAAAAAGGCAAAAGTTGCTGATTAGTGCCTTTAATTTGAAAGGATCCTGCTTGTTTTCGTTGCGCAGAGTGTGTTTCTACCAGTTGTTTCGGCAGATACAACTGGTTTCTGTTCCCATTCACAATCATCTCCATTTAATTCCTAGTGTCCGACTTATTTGTGTTCGGAGGCCACATGAAACATTTAATCTCATTTCCTTGTGCACGTTTTCACCAACTGATGTTGCTTCGCCAGCTGAAAAAATAAAAGGTCCCTCTCTGTCGCTGCAGTCTTGGTGCAGTCGGCAATTGAGTTCTGGTCTCAATGTTGTGTTTTAGAATGTGAATTAAAACATGCAAATAGAAGTTAAGATGAAAAAACGATGAAATTAGAAGGAGCACTTTGCGAAGTCACCCATCAGGACCGATCGACTCTCCAGCTGGCTGATTTAGGGCCGTGGGCCGCAGGTTGGACACTCTCATTGTGAGCTGTAATATTTTGCCGTTTATCAGTGATATTATCAATGTTATCTGGTCTGCGTTTTGGCAGTCGGCTTCTCACTTGCATAAAGAAGACAAATCAGGTATGGCCTCATGGAGGAAGAGTGCGTGACGCTCGCTCCATCACTGGCGGGGTCTCAGTGGAGTTTGGGAGTCATTAAGCAAGCAATAAAATATGATTTGCTCAACCCACTGGATTTTTCTTCATTTGGAAACCACACGACGCTGGCGGAGGTCGTGGTCAGATTCGGCGAATCGTTCTCTCTGTGTTTTCTCTGCTCGGATAGAAACTGCGCGGTGATGCCGGTCGATGTGTCGCATCGCAGCGTCAAAGCGACGGGCGACGGCGCTCCGAATCGTCCCCGGTCAGCTAAAACAGCCTCTTAGAAACCAGAATTTTAAATAAAACACGCGCCGGTGTCGAGGCCCCCTTCCAAGGCTCCTCTGCATGGGCTGCCGCGTGAGAACTGCAGAGGGAACCGTTGAATCTGCTTTTGATTTCGCGGCGGAGGGCCCTGCAGCCCATAATGACGGGTCTTTACCAGCGTACAACAGCTCATCTCTGCGAGCCCAAACCGCTGCAGTGATATCACCGCGGAGGCAGTTCAGGAGGAAAAAAAAAAGAAGAGGTTTTTAAATCACCCTCATTATAAAGTGTGTCACATCATATTATCTGATCAGTGTTTATGAAGTGAACTCCTCTTAATTAATCATTTCTGTCCTTGCAAGCTGCTCCTCGGCAGTATCAGCTGCAGGCGACGATGTTAATTTGGAGTCATTAATTGCTCATCTGCGTCTGAACTTGTATGGATCCCGCGCGTTAACGGCGAGCGCTTTGGTAATAAAAATTGGCCCCATGACATCACAACGCGAAGCGCCCGCCCGGATCCATCGGGGGATGAGACGGCGTATTGAACGGAGGACTCATATGTTTGGGTTGCGGCCATGCTGGGGTTTTTTGGGGAGGGGTGGGGGGGGGGTTAGGTCCATGCTGTAATGAAGGAAAGATGGCAGAGGGCCACATGAAGAAAAAAAAGGCCCATTATGAGAACAACATTCACTGATCCACCAGCCAGCAGCCCGTGGGCACAATTTGCGATGACAACATCCAATTTGCTGATGGCGGGCAAACGATAGCAGAAAGAAGGATCTGCGTACTGAAGGGTCATTCATTTCCCCTTAACTTTATTGGCTTGTTGAAGCACGTGAGCAATCAGATGCAGGAAAACATCCTCAGCCCGGAGGAGGCGAGCCTCTCTGAAAGAGAGCACCTTCATGTTGTATTCGTGCATAAATTAAAGGTAAAGCTGTTTGTCTTCTGGTCGGGAGTTGGCTATATTTAGCTTATCGTGAAAGGCCGGAAACAGACTTGGGAGAACATGTTGGTCTTTATCCTGAGAGTCACGGCTAAGACCGACTTCTGGCTCCGGACTCCTCTGAGCATCAGGGCCACTCCAGCGAGTGAAAAGTGTGTATATAGGTCAGTTTTACAAGCAGCACAAACACTCATTGTGCGCCTCCTTTGCAGCTTCATTCGGCTGTGGTAATTATAGCACCGAAAAATGGTGATGTAATGTTGCATCCTGGGCAGCTCAGAGGAAAAAGTGCACCTGGGGGGGATTTGGGCGGATTACTGCTCTATACTCGCGTTTTTGGACCAGTAAAGAGACCTGCTCACTATAAAACGATTGCGGTTCTTACCACAACTTATTCAGATACTTTGGGTACTTGCTGCTCATGTAACCGTGGTGAAAAGCATCAAATATGGCCGACACTGACGCCTCTCACTGGTCGAATGATGTGTTGCGTTGTGTGTCTTTTTCGTCTACAGAGAACAGTTGACTTGAGCTTTTTCAGTTTAGATTCACTTCGAGCATACAGGCTGTGGAATGCGTGCTCTGTGCTGAAACGGCCCAGTGTGTTGAGTGAATTATTCATGCCAACGTTTACAGGCATATTTACACAATGCAATTTGCACCACACGACTCTGAAACTACATAAAGTTTCTGCACCAAGCTGCTGTTTGCAGAGAAACACTTCCAGATCGTGACTCACCACAAAACATCCAGCGCGTGTTTGTATTCGCATGTTCGGTTCAATAAATGAGATATGATACATTTGTTTGCTAATGTCACAAGAACTTGTTAGATTCTCTGGCTTTGTGGAGCCTGATGTCTGCCACCAGCAAAAGCTAATGTCCCGTGAACTAACCTGCAGACGCTGCAGCTCTTTCCTCTGGCAAGAGTGAAAAACAAACCCAGGAATTTGTGTTTTTCCTGAGCAAACGAACTCAACGTGAGCATCCTGGTGCTGCCGCATCAATATGTAGGTTTAGGTTTCTCTTAGCGCCTGTCTTCTGTGTGCGAACATGTAAGAAAGCGGTGGAGGAATCATGGGATCTGTAACGTGAGATGGGGGCTCCAAATGCGGCGCTGACGAAAGGCAAGCTGACTTTCCTCCTCACCTGTTGTGCTCCGGTGGTGTCGGGTTCCCCGAGGGGGGAGGAGGAGATTAATATGTCATGCTGTGTCTCTGATCCGTCACCCTGCGTGCACTCATCGCCTCCACGGTGTCACCTTCGCCCATATTTTCGGTTCTGATCCAGCGTTTTGACCGAGCTCAGCAGGAACCAAACAGCACAGAAACGGGAATACAAAGCAGACCGTGTCTGATTTTCCATTTCTGAAGTGAAATATGTCCTGTTAGCGTTTTTTTTTTATCTTCTTCTTCTCCCCATCCAAATGTCTTCCTTCTCTGCGTCCCATGAGGGAGTAATTTAACTGTAGCATCAGGGAGTAGTTTAGGATAGAAGTAGAATTAGTGAAAAATGTTTGTTTGGTCGGGTATCCATTGTCCCAGGAGGAGTTGGGGGAATAAAAGTGGAGAGAAAGAGAGAGAGGAGCCTTATGGCGGACACATGTCTTTGCAGAACGGCAAAATCTCTCCTTCCTGAGGCCCCTGCTTGCCATCCAGATGTTCATTGGCTCTCAGTTCTTTGCATGTGATTGTGAGCCGTCGACTTCGGGGGAAAAAAAAAACGGCTCGCGCCGGAACCCGTCGCGTCAGCCGGCAAGTCAAAAAGCGGCGCCGCAGCGTTTGATAAGCGCGCGGCGGATCAGTGAGGGAGTTCACCGCGAATCTCTCGCTGCGCGTGAATCTGTCGACAGCGAGCGGGTCACGTACTCCTCAAAGTGACTGAGGGCTGAAGCGCTGCAGATTTGACAAACAACATAAATCCTCTCCAATCCAACATGACAAACAAGAGATCGGAAGTGTCAAACACTGGCATGTATATTGATCACACCGACGCTGCCTGTCACCAAAAGTGCACATAATAACTTTTCGAAGAGGTAGTTTTTATTGCAAGGCTTGTTTTATTACTGTACTTTATTTGTTGTTTGTTTGCGTTTGTTTTCGGGGGGGGGGGGTCCCTGTGGGTGTAGTTGTTTATGTCTTGTGAGAGTCATTTAAAATTTAAAAAAAAGAAAGAAATAAAGTTACAAAAGTAAGCTGGGAAACATAAGCAGGAAGTTACTGTGCCCAGACTCTGTGGTGAACCAATCGGAGCGACTTCTGGCTTCATTCGCACCATGTTTATGATGAAAATCTGTTGTTGATATATGAAAGAAAGGCCTTATAAAGAAAGCCAGCAGACCATAACAAGCTGTGGGAAGTACTGCATGATTACTGTGACTGTACTTGCACTCTGTTGCGTTTGGGTGACTGTAAAAGAATGTACTTTCTTACATGGGGCCATGGGAATTGATTTCCCACATCAAGCTTTTCACTGTCTGCTGGACATTAGCCACTCGTCAAGACAAGAGGGAGGTTCAGGTTTTGATCCGTGAATTTGGACGACCCGGGTTCGAATCCCGGGTGCAGCAGGAAAGCTATCTGCTATTGAAACCACTGTCGACGATGCAGGTTCAATGACTTGTTGCAGCGATGTGTTGAAGTGATGTGATGAATGAAAACATAGTTACAGGAAAGCACGGCTTCAATATGATCGTTTTCGAATATCAGATGTTTTTCTGTAGTTTTTCAAAGCTTGATTTGTTTTACGAATTCTTGAATAATTAAAAAAAGAGAGACCGTATCCGTTTCTGTCGAGTGCCTGTTTTATAATCTCGATGATACATTGTGATCATTCCCCCTTCACTTTCAACGATGATTCACTCTTTTCCAACAAACATATGATGGAAACTTTCACAATCAGGCTACATAAAGGCTGAAGGTATTTTGTCACTGATTATGCAAATCCCGCCTGATTATACAGTGATGATGGTGGATGACTTTTCAGAGAGAGAAGGTGAACGCGCCCACCTGTTTCCAACACTTGCTGCATCATCTCTGCCCGCAGGACATTTTCCCTTTTATGTTTGAATAAGGGCGAAAAAGGGGGCTTTTTGCTCCTGGACCCCTGCAGGTGAGAAGCTGATCCACACCTTCAAAGAAAGGTGGTGCATTGCCCTTTGAACTCTCTCTCTTTCTCTTTCTCTCTCTCTCTCTCTCTCTCTTTCTCTCTTTCTCTCTCTCTCTGTCTCTCTCTTGCTCTCTCGCTCTGTCTGTCCTCGGCGTCCCTGCTTGCTTTGGCTGCGCTGTTGCTTTTCCTTGCTGCAGCCTGCCAGGTGTAATGGCCAGTATCAGATATCATTGGCCCTGCCGGGAGACTTTCAGACAAACCACTCAATTAATTTCTCTGATGAAAAGTGGATGAGCAGATAAAGGTTATCCCTGCTCATTAGCCACAGTGGCTGTTAAACCTGCATTAGCATAATTCTGTTGTCTCTGGCGCGGCGCGAGCGACTTCTGGACGTCCGTGAAGGTTGGACTGATCCCGCTACAGTCCGAACCGAAATTACTTGTTTGTTTACATGGCACGACAGCTTTGTCCCCTGTTTTTTGGACGAGAGATGAGGTTTTTGCTCTAAAGGCAAGAGAGAAAGAGAGAGGGGGGAGGCGGGGAGGGAGAGAGGGAGGGGAGAGACTGTGCCCTGCAGTTTGCGCGATGTCACGAGTTTGTGTGGTGGCGAGCTTTATTGCTTCTCAGTCGTGTTAAGTCAATCCAACAATTTACTCTCCTGGGGGGGGGGGGGGGGGGGGGGGGGGGG
>JASSRZ010000080.1:17079603-17122905 GCA_032164315.1 Malacoctenus gilli
GTGTGTGTGTGTGTGTGTGTGTGTGTGTGTGTGTGTGTGTGTGTGTGTGTGTGTGTGTGTGTGTGTGTGTGTACTGCAGATGTGTGCGAGTGCGGTGTACACTTTCCTGCCTGGAGTCCATGTGTTTGGATTTGAACTGGCTTCCCCCTGCCAGCCCCTCCCCCTCCTCCTCCTCCTCCTCCTCCTCCTCCTCCTCCTCCTCCTCCTCCTCCTCCTCCTCCTCCTCCCCCTCCACCCCTTGCTGCTCCTCACAGGAGAGTCAGTGTACCTGAGGGCTGACGGCAGGAAAAACATGTGGAGGGGAACCCGGAGGAGCGTGCAGGAGACCCAGTTTACTTACTGCGCACAGCTGACTTGGGCCGTTGGTGCAGGGGACACACCCAATATGTGATGCCTGTCCCTGTTTACGTTGGCAGTTTGTGTGCTGAAAGACGTCCTGTCAGGCAACAACAGTTTCAGTCGGCAACAGAAACGGGTTTGGGCCTCCTGGCACGGAAACGTGTTCTGTGCAGAAATGCGTTGAGAGGCTGAAATATCCACCAAAGATCATCACAGTTGAATCTTTTCAAAGGAAACAAAGACAATTTTTGACAATTGCGGCTTTGGCTCCTTCAGCGCACGTCTCCTTTCAAAGCCACCTGCAAGCATTTCGTCGGGAAAAACCACAAGTTCGAGGTTGAACTTTATATCATAGGTATTCCTAGGAGTTCTTCTGACCCTTTCAACACGTCAGTGTGGCACCTCAGTATGTTCTTTCCATTGTGCAAGAAAAAAAGGATTAATCAGAACATGCATGTTATGGAGGCAACGAGTGTCCAGCAGACAAAGACAGAGAGAGCCGGGAGTCTTCGGTAGCAAAGCAGCCGTTCAAGTTCGCTCGCCATTCACAGTTAAAGCTGTTGGACTGAGGATAAATGTTACAGCTTGTCCAGATTCAAGCCAGAAACAAGCCGCTGCTCAGTTCGTCCTTACAGCTTCATAGAAACGGTGTTTTCTTTGAGATTTAGAGCGAATGTTTCCGTGAGGAGGAGCGAGTGGTTTGCAAGAGCTGTGCAAGTCTTTGTCAGTTTCTGTCGGTGATGTGCAAGAAAACGCCACCATCGCTGTCTCCCTGATCTATTGAAAGGTTTATTTTATTTTTTTCGAGGATGAGCTCACACAACTGATTTACTGAGTGATATTGCGAATTGCTCAACTGCAGGTTGGCCAGAGTTCACCCGCACATACGAGTGCAATCGTTCACTCCCGAGACTCAACAAAGGCACCATTGTCTTTCTGTCAGACTTCCCACATTTTCCATAATAAGCAATAGAGCTGAGGTCACCCGGGCACTTTCCCCGAGGTTTTGTCTATTGTTGGAAATTGAATGATTACACATTGGCGGCGGACACCCCCCCCCACCCCACCCCCGCTTTATTGAAGTGACAGGGATATTTGCTGGCGGAAGCCCCCCGAACAGTGAGGGTCATCCCTCAGGAGGTTGTGCTGGGGTGGCTGGGAAGCAACAGGGAGCGGCGTGCAGCCCCGGGCCCCATCACTCTCTGCCAGGCGTGGCCCACGTCCACCCTGCGTCTGCGACGCGCAGCCGCTTCGCAGAGTCAAAATGATAGATTATGCAAGGAGGGTTAAACAATTATGGAGCAATTTAGAGCTCCATGCCTCATAAATTGCCCGTCTCCCACCCTGAAACAACTCCAGGAAGGATAATGGATCAACATCCTGAGAAGAAAGTCAGAAAGCCGTTCAGCCTCTCCGCTGTTATTAATAATAACAATATTAGGAGTGTTTTGACTGGCAGGGAGTTGCTTTAGAGCTGTTTGCTTCGTCGACGGTGGTCGCCGACAGCGAGAGCTTACAAGACGATAAAAAACTCTCTTAACACTCATGAAACAACAGGTAGAGACAAACAAACGAGTGTGGAAAATTATGCTTTCATGTCAGTGCACATTTACCAACCTGACACTGTATTTTTTATCATATGAACGGTTGGGGACGGCGCTTTTGGGTCCGTGGTCTCACTCTGAGGACAGAGTTATCACACAGGTTGCTGATAGGTGACCCTGCCTGCCCACTCTGAGGACAATAAATCCGCTTCAAACACAGCACGCAGGGAACGAGGGAGCGAGGCATGCCGTGACTCCGGCGTGACGCACAAGATGGCGGGGGTCGCTGCCGTGTGCCGCCGTGGCAGCAGTTATCAGATTATTTCTGTCAGCGTGCAAACACGAGCCTCCCGGGAGGAGCAAAGGGGAAAAAATGGAGATAAATTGTGTGATTAGCGGATCCACTTTTGCACCGACAATATAGGACCTAACAGTGAAAGTGGTGGAACGAAACAACAAGAAACAGTCGTTCTGGGGGAATTTGTCGCATTATTGTAATCATTATTACTGTCAAAGAAGCTCAGAAAGAATTAAAGTCAACAATGTAAATGTCCAAACAAAGATAATGACTTTTTTATCTTATCTTTCAAAGTAACCACATTTCCTATGTCAAGCAAGAGAGCAAATTAAGACAGCGGCTCTAACCTCCAGTGTCCAGTGTTGCTCACACAGGCTTTTGTGGTGCATTTGTTTGGGACTATTTGCTGCAGTGTATCAATACACATTTGCATGCACCGCGTGCATCGTGTACTTGTAATATGTGTGTTTGAGGCAGCTCTTACACTGACTGGGGAGGAAGCGTAAATCATCTCCGACTCGAACAGAGACGCAGTTCGTGAGGCGGCCTCTCGCCAGTCTGACTTGTAGTTGTTTTGGTCACAAAACTTGCTCCAATTGCACCTCAGCTTTGGTCTCGCCTGGCTGGTTTTTCAGTGGTATCGGTGTGATTTTGTCTGTCACTTTCAGATTTGTTCCCCTGTAATGCTCTGATGTTGTGGATATAACTTCCTCCACCAACACTCCAAACTCTTTGCATGGTTCTGCGACAGACACGAGCCGTAAAACATCCAAGTTCTCCTGTTTGCAACATGTTGTTCTTTGCAGTGTCGTTAGTCGAACATGAGCTCGCAAGCTCCTGTGCATTGTTTGGGACCTTGGCAAATCAACCCCTCAGAGGTCTTCTGCCTCAGTCTGCGTGACTGACTCAAGATGAAGCGCCCCCGTGGGAACGGTTCATTTTCAGCTTTGGTCTTTGTTATTAAAAACAAAGAAAAATTGATACCACCACCGTTATTATGCGTCTCTATAGGGAGAGGACATTTCAAACACCTTGTTTCCTTTTGCATCATCATCATCCGCTGAGCTCAGAGGATTAAATCTTTGTGTCATCAGTCACCTCTGCTCTCGCGACTCCCATCGTTTGATTTCGCCCACTATCCCCCCGTGTCATCGTCAGCTTTTCATGTTGTTTATTGCGCATTTCATCTCCTATTGTGGGGATTCTGAGTACAAAGATTTCAAAGAGGCAGAGAACTCGCTGCTGTTGAAGGTTTTCCGCACAGAAAGATAAAGCAGGGTTGTAGCGATCTTTGCGATTCTCTGTACACAGCATTAATAGCTAATGAGAGTGGCTTCTTTTCGTAATGCCACCCACTTTCTGGGAACATCCTCCTCTGGCTGAAGAGGCGTCTTCAGTCAGAAGGAGACAAAGTGGCGCAGAGGCCAGCGGTGACAGTATCTCTCCGCCTCAAAGACTCTCCATCTTATCTATTTTACACTTTGCTTCATATTTATGCAGGGTTTTTTTTTTTCCTCCCTCCACTCGGAGGCTCGCTGGTGTTTACTTGCAGATATGAAGTCATCGCTTTTAAACTGACCCAGAGGAAAATTATTCTCCCCCCCCTGCAGCAAATCTCATTTTATGACATTAGTCATTATTTAATTACTCCAGTGCCCTCAGTGATAAATGAGCAATTACTTCAGAACGCTGTTCCATTTAGTGGGATTGCTTGCGTCTGTTTTTGTCGCAAGTTTGGGCTTTTCGTATTTTTCAGGGTGCAAAATATTCACTGCAGTGGCTTGATTTTTATTTATTTACCGTGCTGCGAAAGACCCAAACCGGAACGCTGCGCTTTGTTCCCCGCCCCTATCGGATTTACCGAGGTAATTGTTAGAAAGAAAATACCGGAGTGCTTATTTTCAAGGATCCCCCCCTTGAAAAAAAGCTGGCGGAGAGGCAGAGCGGGACGGGCGGAGAGATTACGGCTCAGTGACTTCACCGGGTTTTTTTTTCCCCCTGCTGCTGCTGATTGCCAGTATTGTCTGGAAAGCATCCTGCGGGAAGCGTGCGACTCACGGATATTACACACAGACTTATTACCCTTGACAGAAGGAATGAGATGAAAAGAGAGAAATAATAGCAAAAGAGCCGCCGCCTCAGGGCGGAAGAACACGCGGCCTGCGGCGAGCGCTGGTGTCCCTCTGATTGAAGGCGATTGCGTAATTCGTGCGGCGCCCTTGTTGTGCGTCGGTCACCCGTCACAAGTCCCGCGTCTGTGGGTGTTTTGGGAACATGGTCTTTTGTGCGTTGATGACCTGTATAGTATGTATTTCCATGTTGTGGTTCTTGCAAGAGTTACTCATGTCTGCCTTCTTTTTTTAGCTTTTTTTTGGGTTGCTATTTCCAAGCTGCCGGCAGCGATTGGTTGGCTGAGGTCCCGGCTGACCTTTCTCCTTTCACATCCAATTGTGAACCTTTTTTAACCATTTTTCCTCACAAAAATAAGAGATGGTGACAGTTCAAGGCTGCAAAAGATCTTTTGTTCAATAGAACAGAGATTCAAATCGCTGAATCTTGAGAGAAATCGTCTATTTGTGCTTCGTCGTTCCATCATCTACATCGTTTTTCTATTGGATGAAGGCAGAAGACATCCTGGACAGTGAGCCAGTCCATCACAAAGCTAAAACTCACAATACAATTGACATACATACTGTATAATTAATGGGATTTACATCACGTTTTTTTCTGGAGTTTAATTTTGCACTTAATTTTAACTGAACTCTTTCTGAAATCAGGCTGTTCTTTTTGTTTTGTTCTTGTTCTGTTTTTTTCAGCCAACACAGCTGTTTTTTACCCAGAAAGTTTTCAATCAAATTGTTTCGTTTTTGGACCTTCTACAAAAATCGGTTGATTTTGCAGCCACATCGGTGACCACCTGGCAAAAATATACCACGCGGTCCACTCTCGCCGCGTGTTATCGTGTCCATCAAGCCCTGAAGCGAATGTTTGGACCTGTAGCTGCTGGATTTTTTACTCTGTTCTCACCAGCCGAGCTTTCTTTTTTGCCCCTCTGCTGATGAACAGGTGGGATAAAACGGCTGACCGCTGCAGCTGGACAAAAAAAAAGCTGCTGACTGAAAACACCAATCAGTGCTGAAGTTAATAAATCCACCGCCTCACGAAAACACAACCTCCCGTTCTCATTGTGTGTGAGCATTTCATCCATTGTTAAAGCAATAAATGACTACGGCTTTAAGAATTTATTGTGCGAATTACAAAGAGACACGTTAATGAAACCTGTAAAAGAATGAGTTCTGATTGAAGTGTTGGAAACAGAAGCAGTTCGTCATATCGCGGCCTGAATGGACTGAATCAGGCTGCGGCCGCTTTGGTCTGTTCGGCTCCTGATTTGTTGCCCTGTGATGGACTTACTGCCGGCCGTGCCAATGATGAGGTGTGACTTCAATCAAGAAAATCTAATTTAGAGTAAGACTGTGCACTGCAGCCGCATGAGCAAATGAAACAGCGGCGCCGTGGAGGGCGGCAAGGTGTCGGCAGAGATTTACTGGACAGTTTCAGCTCCTTTTTGTCAGCCTGTAAGCCAAAGTGTCCTTGAACGAGACGCGGGACAGTGGGCGTTTCTCAGTCTCAAGGATGCGTCCTCGCGAGGTTGTAGGTTTTTGAAGTTGCTGTCGCGTCTAATCCCTCCGAAGGTCGGTTCGGGTGTTGAGGAAAATTCTCCTCTGCAGAATCGGGCACTCTGCTCGAAAACTGTTGGAGGACGCCTCGACTGTACCACCGAGGTCCTTACAATGACATGGTGGGCACCACAGAGTGCTCATGTCCACTCTTCTGCACCAACAACAGCTGCATGTGCTTACATGCAGTTCAGAAATTTAGGTTAAAGAAGAAACAAGAATGACCCAAACTTGCTGAACTGTTGGATTTTCTGCTCAAAGATGAATCCAACTGACCCCTCGAAGCATCGTATCGATCCGAAACTTTTACGTCCTTCTCAGAATTTAGACTCTATCAAGGAAAGCAACGTTTTACTTAGATCGTAAAGCTCTTCGGCTCACGTAGTTTCAGTTGCATTGCTGTGATACAGATGAGGTGCCAGCTGCGGGCTGGCCGGTCTAAACGTGGTCAGATTAAGCTGCAGGTTTTTATTAGCATTTGAAGTCTGGTTTCAACCGCGAGGGCTCGGTTGCATGTGTGCCTGCAAGAGGAATGCAGTTCCTCTGCCGTCACGCTGAAAACCTGGCGGAGCATCTTTTGCTTGAATCAAAGTCAGAAAATGATAAAAACCAGAAGGAGCTGGAATCCAAAGCAGCTAATAAAAGCGACCAACATGCAGGCGGCGTCAGATCAGGTCCTACCAGGATACGCGAATATTTATCTGAAGCCGCCACAGGCACCGTGGATAGAGGCCAACGCCGGAGTGATCGGGAGCTTTTTGAACGGAGAGGAGAAAGACAGCAGCTCTGCAACTCTCGTTAACAATAACCAAGCTCATGGAAACTTCATGAACTGTAATTGCATGAATACATTTAGAACAGTAATCTTTTACGAGAAGGCATCAATAGTGATATCGCTACGGTTTACTCGGTGCAGTCAAAGGATTGACCGCATGCAGCATCCACAATTCACATCCCTTCTAATTAACTTCATATAGTGGGAGCTGAATGGGTTGGATGTGTTCGCGGCGCGCGCTCTCCCCGTCTGCTGATCTGGAAACAAAAATAAACCTAAGCCCACAGTTGGAGCGCTTTTCTTTTGGCGGTTTACTCATACTTGTGTAGGAACGCATCAGGACGCTTGTGCGTTTCCTCCGAAGCGACACATGACGCAAACGTGGAAGCTTCCCCCAGTTTTGTGTGTTCGAAAAAACGGAAACAACAATCTTCAACAGACTGAGCGTGACTGCAGAGCCAGAGGAGGAAATATTCAGTTCGAACACATTGTTCTACCAGAGGAGCGCGTCCCACTTCGAGCAGACGTGAAGCGGCCGGGATTAAGACTTTTCGTTAATTTTTCCACGTGTTTCTGCCTTTGTGTGCGAGCGATTTCAGTGTCGTATGCCGCAGCGCTCGTCATTGACTTGTTTGCAATTTCCGCGTACACGTTTTCAGGCCCTGTGCGCGCGTTTTTTTCTGGGTCAGACAGTGTTCACATCCCTTCCTCCCCCCTCAGCCAGTTTCCTAATTTCACCACTTTTTGCAAAAGTAAATAAATTCTCTCGCAGGACCCGCGCTCGCACAGGCCTGCGCTATGCCCCTGCGGCTTGGGTTGAACTAACTCATTAAAGGCTTGTGGCTCCCTCAGCCCATATTGTGGTCACCTGAGAACCCAAACCGGGACTGCACCTTTGGAGATTTACGGTCTCCCCGGGCGGCCGCGCTCCTTCAGAAGAAAAATGTCCGTTTGGCATTCACACCTCCACTTCTGCGGCTATTCTTCGCTGCGCAGCCATTAGGAGCAAGAAAGGCGTCCTAACACTTTGGAGCACACGTTACTACTCTGCTTCCTGCTTTCCACCGCGCTATGTCTCCCTCTATGATGGCTCGCTTGGTATACATATGGTGGCCATCTGGTCCTGGCAGAACAGTGATGGAGCCCAGAGAGGGGGCAGCACTGCGACGCACGCCTGAACACAATATGATTAACTCTTCAGAGCCAAAAGGAACGCACCGAAAGCCATCTTCAATCATTTTACTGTACCTCAGTGCGCCTTTTTCTTTGTTTTACACTCCACTTCCTTGTTTTTCTTTCTTCATTGTTGCCTCTTTCAATCAAACGCTCCGCCGGAATCGGATCTGGGATGCGCCGAGTTCATCCAAGAGCTGATTTAGTGCACCTGCCTCGACAGGATTTGCCAAATCAAAGCTCCACTCCGCTGCCGTTGTGTCTTATCTGCGTGTAGAAGCCAAAGCCAGTGATCCCGCGGAGCTGAAGTATGTTTAGGGGGAAGCGCGTTGCTCAGCTGTGCGTCCCCTTCCGAAATAGATTTAAATGCAGGGTAGGAGCCACATCGAGGTCAGCATTCCTGCATCGCTGCTCGGCTCCATCCCGAGATGAGTCAGTCGATTTATTGCAAGCAGGAGTTTTGCCCTCTGACAGACTGACCCAGAACAAACGAAAAGAACAAGTGTGAAAGTAAAAGTGGAAACTGGGACTGTGATCAAGTCGCCATAAAAAAAAACAGATGCAAACACGTGTTTGTGCAAGCTGGAGTGTTTCGCACATGTCGGCGCGCTTCCCGAGTCTGCTTCATAAACATTTGAAGATGAAAGTTTCGAAGCAGAGACCAGAGGGAAATACCAAAGAAGGAGGATGGCGAACTGAGGACAAACAGTTCAAGGGACTCTGAATTACAACTTCCCACTTTTTCCTCCTTTCAGAGCCTTGCAGGACATTTTATTCCCCACCATTCCCTGCTATTAGCAGCTGTACTGGACCTGCAGGTGGTGGAAACCAGGGGTGTAACAGACCATTACTGAGCCACCATCGATCGCTCTCCTAGGTTTGGAGGGAGGGGTCCCGTTTGATCCATTACACCCCTTGTGGAAACCAGGCTTTCACCCTTTGTAGGCACCCGTTCTCTAAACTTGTTGTGAAGGCAACAGGAGTCGCTCGAAGTTTCGAAATGTTCTCCTGACAGAATTGGGCTGTGAGCTCTCCGCAGGCTTCTCCCATTGCTGTGACTCTCAAACAAGCAGGAGGAAAAACTTCATCGAGCAATAGATGGCGACAAGAAAATCACGTAATTTGAATGTTTACTTCAATAATTCAAAAGAATTTGGATCTTTCACTGATTTGCATCCTGGGTCTGTTACAAAATGGGATATTATGAGAAAATCTGCTTGTAGGGACAAAAGAAAAGTACAGTTCACCTGAGTCATTCCGTTAAGTGTGTTTGGTTGTGTGATTTGGTTCTTTTCGCGTGTGTCCAAAAATTTGAAGCAGCGGCTGACTACGGAGACCTAACTTGCTTGCACTGCGCAGCACGTAAGTCTCCGATGCATCATGAAAGATTCAGCGCTCAAACTGAGTCATAACACCTTCTAGACGGATCTGAGAGGAGACTGAGCGCGTGTGAAGTTCTGGAGGCCCGGGTCACTATAAATTACTTTATAAATGCTGTCGTGTGCTGTTGATCTCTGCGACTTTTCCTCATATCATGAAAGAATCTGATTGTGAGTTCCCGTCTGTTTGAACTGCAGCTTCTTTCAAGGAGCCCTCATTTACCAGGATGTGTGTAATACTGTATTTGCCGGTTGCGGTGCTTCTGTGCAGAATATGACTAAGCTGCATTCAGCTCCTGTACTCATTACTTCTTCTCCAGTGACAGCGTCTTGCCTGCAGGATCATCCCCCCCCCCTCCCCTCCTTCTCCACCACTCTGCAGTGACACTGAATAGCTGCCATATGGCAAACAGGTCTGATCCAGTCAAGAGAAGCAGGTGCCCAATATCACATATCACCCCCCCCCCCACCCCCACCCGTGAGACAATGGCCAACATAACAACAAGGAAACCTCTCGAAACATCGGGTGCAGTTGTACTGTACTTGGAAATCGCTGCGTGTTCCCTGTGAGCTTTCCTGTGCAGTGACATAGTGCCATCAGGAGGAGGATACTCACACAAACACAAACACACACTCACAAGCGCACACACACACACACACACACACACACACACACACACACACACACACACACACAGATCAGCCGCGGCGGCGGGCGGCTGCCTGGCATGTAAGAGCTCCATCAGTTCCTCCCTCAGGGCAGACAGTGCCTTGCATTAGGACACAGAGAGCCAGTGAGTCACCTTGCCTCGGTCCATCCTGAGAGCAATCACCACTTCACTGTCAGCTGGTCCTGTTATTCCCCTGGACCAAGGTTAAGGAGCTGGACAGTTAAGAGCCTCCGTGTAACAGTAATGTGTTTGTACATGTTTCTCTCTCTCTCTCTGTTTTTTTTTTCTGGGGAGAGTTTGAACAAATCATGAGCAATTTTTTTTTTCTGTCTCTGCTGTTTCTCTGCAGGGAAAACTCCAGTTTTACTTGCATGAAGCCGAGTCTCCAGTGACACTGGAAGTAAAAGCAAGACGAGTCATTTACCTGCACGATAGCGCCATACAAACACTGTTGTGGGGGAAAATATCAGCCTGAAATCTTTCGCAACCACACAGCTACATAATAATAACACTATTTTGCATGGATATCGCAAGTTGGCAGCATCCAACTTCTCTCTCTCGATGATGTAACGCCTCCGAGAACCTCTGCCATGCAGAAGATCTTGAGCCGACATGTTTTATGTCGTGATCTAAAACTTTCCACTCTTGTGTGCACACCTGGTTTAAGGCTCCCAACCAGCCGCCCAAAAATATACCGTCTCCGAACTCATCTCTCAGTTTTTAGGAGCTATTCCTGAAGCTCTCTTCACACTACATCTTTATGATTTGTACAGTTTTACACTGTGGTACGACTTTTACATCGGTTACACTTGCCCCGGTGTTTCTGAGCCACGAACCGAGAGGAGTGAGACTTCTTGCTCCTCGTCTGTTGCAGTTTTTCACGGAAAGTTTCCTGATCGAAATCCAACGTTGTTTATCGCGTTTGACGCAGGCCGACAGCGAAGGTGCTGATGATGCACGCCGCTCGTCAGAAAGCAGCCCGAAATCGAGTGGACATAAATAAAACAGACGGATGGTGATCACGGGGTGAAAGCAAATGAGGCCTCCTTCAATCCCTCAGCTCGTGACGACAATTATGGCATCTGCAGCGCAACAGTCTGCTGGAACAATCCTCAGCACCTCATCGAGATAAATCAGCAGACTTTGGGTCATGAATCCTGCAGACACAGTCTGAGTGGGCCGCTTACTGCGATATATAATTGTCTTAAAGGAAAGTGGGAGGAAGGCATTGCAACCCCCCACCCCCCCACCCCAGCCCTCCTCCCACCCCCTCCCTGTTGCTTTAAATAGTTTAAGATAGATTTCCTGCAGTTTGCACAACTGCTCTCCAAATACGGCACATCGAGGGCAATAAAAAGCAATAAGGGAAGCGTTTCCGGGGTAATCCCCGCAGACGAGCTCCGGCGGCAACATAAAGAAAGATCCTTTTAATTTGTCTCCGTATCTTGTGTCATCCCGTGGACGGAGGGACGCCGGACACCACAGCAGCTGGTGGCGTCTCCTGCTCTCTGCTCCAGGTCGCTGGACTTGTCGGTAGTCCTCTGGTCGCAACGGACCGGAGATGTAGATGAAGTGTTGCCGGGCTCACTGAGCAGCTGCTCCGCTGGTTCATGAGCAAAGTAACTGTGACTTATTAACAGGAAACTCATATCCAGATGTTTGTGCCGCACATTTCTTTATTGCTCGTAGAATGCGCGGCTGATGGCGAACTCAAACGTGGTGTTTAATTACAAGTGAGCGCTTTTGAAACCAACAGGCTTCAAGCACTGTTGATTTAGTTACTCTTTGTTCAAAGGTGCTACAAAAAAAGGGATGGAAAAAGGGAATATTGTGTGTCAATTTTTCAAAAGAAACCAAGGTTCAGCCCAAGATTATTATTTTTTCTGAAAAACTTCACTTGTCTGAGAGAAAATATTGCGTCACTTACAAAGTATGTAGCAGCGCTGCGATGCTGCAATTACTTTTCACAGTTTCCATCAAAGCTGCACCAAAAATTTTAAACACTCATCCGTCTTCTTGGCCGGCAGAGTCCAAATTGGACTCGTCTGAGCGAAACTTTTAGCGAAAGGGATTTTTGGGGGGGAATCGAAGATTGTTTACCGGAGATAAAGACGTGGAGGTTTGAAACACGGATGGAAATGCTCCTCAGCTGTTTTGGTGAGCAATTTGGTTTGAGGGGACAGTGTCTCAAAGTCTTTTTTCTTAGCAATCCTCAATTTTTACCTGGTTTAACTGAAGGAAACTTTTGGTCCATTCATGTGTTTACTCACAATTGAACAGGACATTATTGGACTGTCATCAGACTGCTAAATACAATTCTGTGTCATCTGCATAATTGACGCAGCTCTTATATAGAAACTGAACAGTAGAGGACCAAAAACAGTGCCCTGTGGAACCTAACGTGTTATTGCCACTGAACCGACAGTGTTGACAGATTAATTCTGTTTCTTGAAGTTCAAGCATCTACTGAGGGAGAAAGCAGATAAGAATGTAGGTGAGCACAGGAAGAACATGCAGACTCCCCCACATCAAGCCTCCAGCAAAAATCGGTCGAGTCTTTATATGTTGAAAATTAAGTTGCACGTGCGAAACGTATCTTTTTGAACACATCATTCTCAGAAGAGCAGAAGAAGAATTCACATTTGCAAATCATGACAAGAATAAAAGAGACATCATCAGTGATTAAGGCTCCACCTGTGGCAGCTGTAAGCCGAAGGCACCAGTTTTCAGGTTCTTCATTCCCCCATCTATTCTATTGTGTTCAATGTGATATTTCCAAAATCCCTTCCGATAACATTTTTCATTAGATTGTTAAATGCAGCAGGTGTCCAAAGGTCAAACATCAAGACCACCTCCTTCATGTTTGACCTCTTCACACACTTGAATTTATCCTCCTTCAACAGCTTTTATTACGTTTCTGAACAGCCTTTATTCGCGTTAACAGATGTCAATGTTAATCACAGTTTCACCGGTTGGTGGAGGCACACAAAGGTGGAGCGGTAATTCCAGTGTAGCTCTCGGGAACGTTAGATTACTTCCCCTGGAGCACAAAGACAGAATCCATATCCCCCCACATTTTGCGCAGCCCTCTCACCCTCTCAATAATTTTTTCGACTTCTTCACAGATCATTAGGGGAAAGTAAAGTAAATTGCCCTTGAGGCAACTGTCTGCTCCACCAAGTTGAATAAGGAATGTCACATTTCCCACAGGCAGCATGTGCATTAAATTAGCAGCATAATATGTGAGGGGAGACATTAAAACCAAAGCCGCTTTTCTCTGGGTGATTAGGGGGGAGCCTAAGCCCGGAGTCACAGCTTTTCGCCATTTCATAAGTTGACACCCTGCAAACACTGAGAAGGGCGCAGCGCGAAGCTGCGAGAGGGATAAGGAACTGTCAGCAGAGTGAAACGGAGAATCTGCCGCGTCACTCTCGGAGCACGGAGGAAGAAACTTCCTCGCAGAGGCGTGAATAATGAAAGCTCATTTGGAATATTACACATTATTACCTTTGGGAAACGGCTCTAACAGGTGTAACTGGAAGGCATAATTACTGCTTGTACAGCATCCTTTGTTTCCATTGTCAATGTCACTCCTGATTCCAGCGATTATGCAGGCTGCCTCCCACATGGTGATCGTTTGTTTGGTTCCCCATTAATATGACGAATGTATTTGAAATATTGTGACATTATTGCTTCTTGTGAATAAATTTGTGTCTCTGATTCCCTTTTTTTTTTTTTAAAATAAAGGCTGCTGCTTTTTCCTTTCTTTTTTCAAGTACACTAACAGGATCATATATGTTTATTTTCTCACTCCGCACTGTTCTTTTTTTAACCCCCTCAGGTGTCCTCAGCCTACCCGAGGGTGTCACGCTTCACCGAGACCAGCAGCAGCAGCAGCGAGCGGGAAAGAGCGGCGAGGGAAACGCCTACAGCCAGTCTGAGCTGCGATCAGTCGAACAGTGTTTACTGGCCACGAGAGTGGGCAGCATCTCTGAACTCAGTGAGTCGTCTGTGCGTGCGCGCGCGTGTGCGTGTGTGGTGGGAAAGCTCGGGGTGGAGAAGCAAGCTCCTCCCCCTCTGCCCTTGAGCAAGGCGTTTAGCTGCTTGAGTGGAGTTGTTCCGAACGCATCAGCGTCATTAGTGATATTTTTAATTACTTGGCTTCTCATGCGATCAGGTCGACACTCTGCTGTTTCTGAGGACTTTTGCATCATATCAGTAGAAAACACGTTTCCATTTGTGTGTTTGTAACCAGTGTCGCTGGAAAAGAACTCGAGGTGCAGCACTCAAAAATAAACAGATTAAGGTTCAGCTGCACAAACCGAAGCCATATTAGAAACAGACAATTTAAAGTGTCATAATTAAAATAAATATTGCCAATTATTTTACAGATGGTTGGAAATAGTCCTGATTTGCACTCAATTACAAGGCAAAGTACTGCAATTAAAAAGGCTACTGAACATAATAAATAACTAATTAATTTTTAATCTCTTTCAATCTTTTCATTCAAAGTTTTGCATATGTAAACGACATGCTCGAAAGGTATTTTCTCCCATAAAAGCTTAAATTTAATAGAAAATTTCAATGAAAAGTTCAAATGAACAATATTTCTTTGCTCGTTTACTCAGCAGGAATATTGCATGTTGTAAATTTGGGCTTCAAGAAGTGATGTATTCAAAAATAACCATGAAACAACTCAAGAACATCCAACAACGTCTTAATTACAGTAAGCTGGGAGTTTGTCGTTTGTAACTTCTGTCTGCGGAAGGTTTTTTTATTGTCCTCAGGTGTGACTGTGAGCGATGACAGTCAGTCTGCGTGATCAACAGCAGAACCCAGAAACTGAAGCAGCCGAAGGGAAAACGGCCGTTTATTGACTGTAATATTTACAGCTGTCCTGTTCACTGCAGTGACAAGTCAGAATCTCCCATAAAAAAAAGGAAAAAAAAAAGTTGTGTTGTGTATCTGGAGGCTAAACAGGAATGAATCCCTGCATCCGTGCTTATGAATTTTTCAGGGAACTTTCCCACAAGCGTGTTTACAGCAGCAGATTGATATCCGTGGTTTTGCATTGAAACGATCCAGAGTGTCATTCTTGAGGTTTTTTTCCTCTGCTTCGTTTGGGTGCTCGCTCAAACTTCACGCCGCCAAATCCGACTTTTACAACTAATGACCAATACATTTTCTCGAAGGATCGCCTCGGAAATCGCACATTTTTTTCGGACAAATCGCTTCATCATTCAGCTTTCAAATGGCTCAGAACCAATTTTTCAGATGGATATTCATGTTTTCTGCGACTCTAATGAGCCCCGACTTATTCACCTTCGCTACTTTGCTGCGTTGAATTTGTGACGTTCAAGGGCGGCCTCGCTCGGACCACCATCTTTTCACTGTTTCATGCCGAGCGTGTGCAGCTCTGGTCAGCTTTGAAATCTCTGTCACATTTCAGTGGGATTTCAGTATTGACTGAAGCGCTAATGCGACGTCTCATAGAGCCCAAACATTGTCCGTATTGTCGTCCTATCAGTGAATCATCAGACTGTAATCTGCCCCCTAAATGTGTGTGCGGGCTTCTGTGCAAATGATTGAGAATCAGCAGGATTTGCAGCGTCAGTGAGAGAGACTCTGATAAACCGCAGCCAGTTATTAAAATCGACGATTTTTTAGTTCGACAACTTCTCCCAAAAGTAAATTGAATGCCCAAACAGTCACAATGTGCTGATTGTTCAAAGAATAATAGGCAACAGAATGCTTCGCTAAATAGATTTGTACAGTACGAAGTCATTTGCATAAGCCTTAAGAGTTGTTTTTTTTACAGAAGTAATAATAGTTTTCCTGTGTCATTCTTCTGCTCACAAGGAAAATAGGAGAAGTTTGAATGCGCTTCCAAAGCTGGAACATTCCCACCTTGTTTTCTGGGAAACTTTCCGACAAATCCGCGGCGACGTGCGACGCGAAAGCCACGCGTTCCCCCGTTTGATCTAATCAGATGTAATCGCAGAATCGAGTTGCTCATTTGAAGTCTCGCTTTTGGTTCGCGTGCCGTCCTCCGAGCGAGTCCAGACAACCGCGGCGTCCGCTGACGGAAGAACAACAAATCAGCAGAGAAAGCACAGACTTTCTCCTAATGTGACCAAAAGAGAGAGAGAGAGAGAGAGAGAGAGAAACAAAGTAACCTCAAGCAAAAATAATGGTGAAGGGGCTACAGGCTCCCTGTCTGCTGTCATGATATCACAATGTCAAGAATAGGCGGCGGGAACATTTTCTGTATATTTCGCGTAAACATTTATCGCCTCTACAAACAGAAAGCCGATCGTCCCGGCTGTGTGCTTTCCCAGGACGAGGCGAATCGTCCGGTCCCTCCGTCCGTCCGTCCGCGGCGTATTGATGAGGTCAAGCGGGGACTCATTCTGCCGTGTTGACACTGCAAACACGCCGCGAGACAACAGGGCCGCGGAGGGATAATAGCGCGGCTTAGTCCACTCGTAATGTTATCGGCTCTGGAGAGGAAATTCTGTAAATAACTCTGGGATTTGCAAACAGTCTCGCGGTGCGAGCTGAAACAGAATGAATAATTGAGGGAAGCGGCGTTGCCCCACAATGATTGCACTGTCAGGCTGTCTCGCGCAGAGCAGCGGGAGAACAATGCGAGATGAGCGAAGGAACAAAAGACGGCAAGGTGAAGGATAGAAGACTGATGTGAGGGAGATTTTTTCCGAGGCGAATTCTTTATTTCTTAATTTTTTCCTTCCCGGGCCGACACAAAGCGGGAGCTGCTGGAGCATGGCGGCGCGTGCACCCTGTCTGGGGACAGCAGCCTCCCTCGCTGGCATTTAGACTCAATTTTAGAGGTTTTGTCACTGATTTACCTCTTTGTATTTTCTCGTTTTTCCTCCGCTGACAAAATGCCAAATTTGCATATTCGGAACGACGCTCCCGCAAATTTTGCAATTATCGGGTCCGCCGGTGTGTCACCGTCACTCAGTCATGCCGCCTGGCTCCCCGATGGGTCCCGCACAATGTTGTAACTCAGTACATTACCGCATTAGAAGGCGTCTATTCTTAGAGGCGGCCATGGGGAGATAATGCAGAACGTATATAGGGGCTCCTCGTGAGGACGTAAACCTGTACAGTGGAAAAATGTAAGCACACGCAAAGTGGAACAAGGTCAGAGGAGGAACTGCTGCATGTTCATGTTAGCTGTTGTCCTCAAACCAAAAAAATATCGGAATTCCAACGAGTACTCTGACATATCGGTAAATACGCCGCAAGTTATGTGAGCCCTGCTCAGTGTCCTCGAGTTCCTTGTCGCATAGCGATGCTGAGCCTGACTGTAGCTTTGTATTTAAGCGACGAGTTAAAAGGAAATGTCATCTGACTTTGTGTTTGGAGAAACCGTTTTGTCTTTCCAGTCAGACATTTTCGAGCATAAATCTTCTTTTAAATCTCATATTTCAGTTTCTGGAGAGATCCCAGTTCTTGGAGCTTCTCGGGTTTCCGATCACGCGTCGCCGCGATCTCCTCTCTTCCACGCGTCAGCCCGAATCTCTTTTTTCTTTTTTCAATCTTCTTCGCCTCAAGCTGGAAATTATCTGCTATGCACCTAATGAGCCTGACAGTCTGACCAAACCAGTGAGCTGCGACGACTAGTTAGATAACGCTAACTGGAGGAAAACTGACCGATTTAATCGCCAATTCGCCGTCTTTGACCCTTCGAGGAAGCTGCAGCTTTATCGTGACGTTGAGTAAAATGCAGAACGAAAGCATCCCAAGCTGTTTATGAATGAATTTCAGTCTCTCATTCAAAGGTCAAGCACTCCTCTGAACCGCCTGATTGAATGTCCTGATCTCTCTGTTGTTCCACTGCTGCTCATGTCATCACGCTGGAACTCGCAGCAGGAAGGAAAAGTGAGAAGAAGATTCCAGCGTTTGAGTTGTTGAAAATTAAATTTAATGTTGATTTAAAGTTGGAATATACAAACTCGTAGCTTATCAAGTTTTCAGCTCCATGACTGAAACTTCCCACTGAAAGCGTTCCAAAGCTTTTTCCCCCTCTCGAAAACTGGGAATTTCCCAGTTACGCATGAATGCACCATGAGGAGCCACTTTCGCATAGTTCTGCCTCTCTGAGGTCACAGTTTGAGGACTCTTGAGTTTTAACATCGGCTATGCGGACTATGAGTATGAATGCTATTTAATATTTGATCCAAATAAACTTTTTCTCAAACTTTTCTAAAACAATCAAATCAAAAGTGTCGGTGAAAACATGCCAGCAGACAATCAGTGGTCTAAAAATTCACCTCATACGGTTAATTTTGGGCATTAGATTCCTATAAGTTAGAGACCGTTCCTAATGGCTTCTCTAATTGTTTGCATATTTTAATGCCTCCAGTTTTAGTTCTATCAAAGGGATTATTGCCTGTATTAATAATTCAGATGCAGCTTCACATTCTCTGGTGGCTATTTTGTCCTTCTGCATCAGTTAACACAGCTGATTAAAAAACCACTCCGGTAGCAACATAAACTTCTTCTATTGATTAAACTTTCCCTTTTCTTTTTTGGCTCTTCGGTTACTTTTCTTTTTTACCTTTTTACTCTTCGAGTCGACTGTGGAGGAATCTGGACCTTTCCTTTTTTTTCAGTAAGTGCTCCCGCCAGGAACAGCAAATGCTGTTAATGGCCATCAGTGCTCTCGATAATACCTTTTAAGGATAATTTATAGTGGCAGCACTAAAAGCATATAGATTTTTTTTTTTTTTTAACTTCGGCTCCTCCGAAGGTGCTGCTTTAACCACAGCGCTGAGTAGTTTTTGTGCTTCCCGGTAGAAAACGAGTCAAGCGCGGTGTTTTGCACTGTTGGGTGTGGAGGTGGTGGTGGTGGGTGGTGGAGGGGATTCGACTGCTCAGCTTAAAGGTGGATTTATGTCGTTTAAATGTGACAATAAGAAGGTTTAGTTGAGGCTGAAATGAAAAAGATACCAACATGACAAGCAACATGCTATCAACGGGAAGATACGTAGCATCGTTGGAGGCTGCGAGGAGGATTTATATGCAGATGTGACAGCTGTGTGAATCACATCTGCAGTGGTCACTCTCAAGCATGTGCTTGCTGTGCTGTGCGTGTGCGTGTGTTTTAAATAAAGATTTTAGATGCTTCTGACAGCTTCAGATTTGTCATGCTTATTGCTCGTCAGTCCTGAGTGTTGGTTAAAGGAGGAGTTCATTCCCAGGCTATATATATAGTATGTCTGTCACTAAATCAAGTTTTTGTCCTCACAACGAATGCGTGAAAGAATTGTCACAAACCGTTAGAACAACGTCAACAGAAATGTTACATCACAGCGTTTCCACCTCAACTTTAACTTTATTCGGTGTGTCACACGAAGAAAAAGCGTGAGGAGGTGCAGAGGGAACTTAAGCCAAAGATTGTACTGTAGGCTTATTGAATAGTCAGCTGTTGCTTCATAGGCAGAAACCAACAGTTGTTAATGCACAAAAGAGTCTTTGACTGAGAAAGTTAAACCTGCAGTGTTTTAGTAACTGAGGAGCAGCAGTTGCATCGTATTTTCTGTGCTTTACATCATCTGTTTCTTTGATTTTTACTGAAACAATTTTCAACAGTTTCTTGCTAAAAACACAGGTTATGAGAGAAATACAAGCGTCTCACCGCCATGTTTTCTGCTCGAGCTGTCACAAAAGATGGGAATTCTCCAAGAAAGTGGCAAACATTTCAAAAGAAAATGCACATTCAGTGGCTATAAATACGTTAGGAGCTTATGTTTACAGGCTACAAGTGTAAAACTCTTTACGAGGTCTTGAGCTTATCAGCACGAGCTCTAAATCCAAAATAAAAGTTCAAACGCAAATCTTACAGCTCACTGTTTACCGTCTTTTTTCAGACAGCAAGAGAAGATTTAGTTGAAGTCTTAAAGTCGGAGCTACAGTTGCTTCTCACTGAATCTCTGCAGCAAGGTCAGCAAACAATACGGGTTCAGTGGCAGTTGCTGCAGGCAGGAGCGACCTGTTTGATCGTACGCTGCGGCGTGCGTCACTCCTCCTGACGAACCAACCAGGGAGCTCAACAGCAGCCCTGCATCGTTTCCGAGTACCACTGGATCCTTTCCCTGATTTTATCTTTCACGTCTACTCAACGCGATGTTAAAAGTCTGTTTTTGTTAATGTTTGTTTAAGTTTTCATCCCCCCTCAATTTATGTATACAGAGCTTGTCCTCCGCCAGAAGAAAAACGAATCCATTGAGACGCTCTCTTCATAACAGCTCTCCGAAGAGCTTGTTGTTGCCCTCCGTGTTATCTGATATCTGTGTTTCTATTTGTCTGAACTGCTTTGGCAGTTTTCAAATAGACAAAACTAATAAAAGGAAAAACAGCTTAGCGTCTTGTCGAGTCAGGATTGCCACAGGCGACCATTAAACGCAATCAGGGCCGCATAGCAGCAAATACGTGCGATACAGGAGGCGCGATGACGGCTGCAGCTGCAGCAAGGATCCATTCATCAATACCCACAGCAGAAAAAAAAAGCTGCTGTTTTTGTATCCCTGGAAAGGCTGGACTATAATTGTTCCATCAGAAATCGGAGTTAAATTTTGTTACTTGTTCAAAGAGCATACTTTCTCTCTTGTCATTAAACATTGAACGGCCTTCACAGTCTGTGAAATAATGAGCAGTTTGGATGTTACGTGGGTTTTCGGCATCGTCGGTTACTGACCTTAAAGGTGCCAACTCTCATGAAAGCCCCTCGTAAATCAAAGCGGGTGCCATTATACTTTCCAATCCGGCATTTTTAGCCGACTTCTTTCGCTTTGTCGCCCTGGAACCTGGAAGCTTCGAAAAAGAAAGCCGGCGTCGCCCCCGATGCTGGAAAAACTAATCAGAGAGTTACCTGAGGAGCCGGGTCTGATCGGCTGCGTGTCCTCCACCTCTCCTCCTCCAGTTACAATTAATCACCCAGGATGAAGTATTGATTAAAGGCTTGAATCTTATAATGAATAGGCTATGGATGTTTTAGCTTACTAAACAGCTGCGCTCTGCTACACTCATCCTCTTTTAGTGCCCTTTGCTCGCGCGCGGCCCCTAAAAAGCATCAGTTCATCCTTTATCAGACGTTATTTCAGAGTATACGTACAGTGATCTTACTTTACACATGGAGATGCTGGTGTTTCCTCCTTCACTGTTGTCTACATGCTCCAAATTACCAGCCTCCTCTGCCAGCATAGGAAATGTCACAGCCCTGCATGAATGAGACATGAGATCTTGTCTGTTGCTTGACCACCCCGGTTTCCCCTCACCGAGCTCCGGCGGACGCGGCTACAAGCTTCTCCGCATTCCCGTCGGTGCAATTAAGAGAGCGAGTCAGCAGGAGCAACAGGTCGCGGCGCTGAAAGGCGCCAAGTCAAAGTATGCGCGAGAGGCGTCCGTTGGTGCCGTAAGGTTTGATGCGCGTTGCGTCACGAGCTGACGTCCCCCCCTATCAATCGTGTTCCCAAAGGACGGTGGGGGAGATTGACTGTTTTATTGCATGAATGCTCTCCTCTCATTCAGGCCTCCTTTTCACACTCGTCTCTCACATTGTGGAGGCTAAATGGGTTGTTGGCAGGCACCAAATAGTGCAATTTTGATGCTAAACAAACCCTTTTGTCCACGGGAACGACTGTTTGTTCCCGATCCGTATTGTATAGGCACACATACAGTTTGTTCCATTTAGAGTGAGCAGCCATCCTGCTCTATTACCTCCTTCTTTTCCTCCCTCTCTCCCTCTCTCTCTCTCTCTCTCTCTCGCCTTGAATAGTATCAAACTGGCCAGAATAATATGTCAACGAGTGTTTTCTGTATTGTTGCTGGGTTTTTTTCTTCCTTCGATCCTGCGTCAGAATTTCATGACATCCTCTGAGTCCAGTGGCTCCACACAGGAAGCAGAAGTGGATGAAAACCTGACAGCAGTCAGTGCAATGGGATTCCAGTCCACACCGCAATCATGCATCTTTCTTTTAAAGTCAGTGTACTCGATAATGAAGGGAACAGTGTTGTGAAAGAGTGAACATACAAGTCAGCTTTTAATTTCTGATTCCCTCGATTGGCCGCACAAAAAAAAACGTCTGTTTTGTCTGGTCCCAAAAGTATCGGAAATTGAGGCCAAACATGCTTTTTTTTCTCGAGCTATTTGCTTTTTTAAAAGAAATATTCCGATTTTTATTAGCAGAGTCCTCCGCAGCTTTGATTTTCTGAAGCCCAACTGGATGACCTTAAAGTAGTGGCAAATTATGCAGAGGAAATAGCTTGGAGAAGCTAATGTTTTCCATAAATATTCATTCTTCACCCAGTGCAGTCTCGGGCATGCTTATTCCCCTGTTCTCCCCTCGCGAGCTGCACAGTCGAAGGACTGGGATGAACCCTGTCTTTTCCTTGATTGTGGTGCATGGAAACTCCCAATTTCCCCCGACAGCGTGCGCTCCGCGGGGGCTGGGAGGAATCAGGATGAGTCCCCCATGTCTTTTTAAAGGCCATGTGCTCAAAATGTTTTTTCCTATTTCCTCCCTGAATGCGCCTGTGAACCTCGTCGCTCACCGCCTGTGTCCCTGTCGCGTTTCCCCCCCTTTGCAGGTGATCTGGTGTCCCGAGCCATGCACCACCTCCAGCCGCTGTATCTGAAGAACCAGAGCAACGGGACGCCGGTCCACCAGAAGAGCAGCATGATTCACTGGGCGCCCGAAGCCATCTACACCCTCTGCTACTTCATGCACTGCCCGCAGATGGAGTGGGAGAACCCCAACGTGGAGCCCTCCAAGGTTACCTTACAGACGGAGAGGTGAGACGGGAACACGTGCTCCTGACGGGAACAACTTGGGCCCGAACAGGAAGAGCTGCTGAAGACCAAACCGGCGTTTCTGGAGTTCCACCTCATCCGGTGGTGTTTGTTTTTTGATTTCTGACAACAAATACTGACACCACCAACTTGTATCCGTTTTGTGCCCTTTTGTTTCCCAAACAACAATAACCAAACTTCACCGGGCCAGATTATCCTCCTCCACATCGCGTCCAGCCTGTTCTGTGTGTACAACAACAGTCCCTCAACCGATGCACTGTGATCTCCGGATTGACTCACTTTTGCTTTTACAGTATCCAGCTGTTTTACAAAATTACCGAGCTTTTCGAAACAAGAAAACAATTGTGTGTTTGTGAGTCATTTTTGTAGAAAAAACCTCGTGGGCAGGACCGGGCTTCACGCTGAGTGCCACCGACAGGGCAGGAAAGCCAGAGAATATTGAGGGACAAACTGTATCGCCAGTCTTTGTAATTTTGCGAAGGAAAAACAAACCCACTTTTGCCCCTTTTTGGATCAGAGGAAGTAAAGGACAATAGATAGATTGGACCAATTTTCTACAAGTAAATACCAGATAATAAAACAAAGGATTCAGTTTCATCATAATTACTGTTGTCTCTTTATGCAACTACAATCGTTCCTTGTTTATTCTGCTACTTTTCAAAAACTTCAGTTATTTACTTGTTTAAACTGTTAAAGTTTAAAAGTAAAGATTGATCTCGACATGCTAAAATATTACAGTGAAGCCAAACAGTGGTGGGAACACACTCTGCTCAATATGCGATAGCAGGAGCCTTCAAAATAAAAGCCACGAGCAGATTTGTAGGTCTGTTATATTTTCGTCTGGGGCAAATATTTTTATTTCTCGGTTCTGTAAAAGGGAGAAAAATATTTCACTTTCAATCCGAAACTTCATCTACTCACAATCTAATGAATGTAAATCAGCCTCACCGCAGAACACAGCAAACGCAATGCACTCCAAGCTGATCAATACATTCAATCTTTTCCCCTTAATTTGTGCAATGAGGGAACCAAATATTGCATATTTAATGTTTACTGGAAGAAAGATGAACACGATTAGGCCACAGTGAGGGGTGGGGGCGGGGGGGATGCGCTCAGTTGTGCAAAATCCCCCCTCCTGTCACTTGTCTTTATTTTCACCCCCGGCTGCTCCACGACGGAGCTGCAGCCATCGCTCCCCTGCAACTGTACACCTCAGCGGGCAGCACGTTTCTCATCGTATTCCTGGCACTGCGTGCGGAGCCCTGAAACGGCACGCCAGATGTTTTCCTCTGGAAGGAGGGACCCGTTAATTGTCGACTCACTGGCCACTTGATGGAGCCCTTTGGGTGACCTGAGGAATGGCGGAAGGGGCTTTTAGCAGCAGGCACGCACAGGCACGCTGGTTTTATTAATATCTACCACTGACATCGTGGGACATTATCAGCCAGCAGCTGCACGACTCTGCTGGTGACTTCTGCGAGAGTGACATAAAGGATTAGACAATGTTTCCACGGCGTAAATTCCCCCCGAACATTTCGGCTTGTGTTTTTTGGACGCTTTATAGTTTCCCACCGGTCAGGAAAGCACAGAGCAGTTCTCACATTTTTCTTCTCGTGAAACGACATTTCTGCGGATTTTATGACCTCTCTGTTTTTACGTTTTCGCTCGCTGTGTGTTCAGTGTTTCCTACATTTCGGGTGGAGACCCTGGCGGCAGAGGCGGGCAGCCGGCCTTGTCAGTTGAGCCTGAGCAGCCCTCCTCTTGGGCTCCAGACTTTATCACCTGCAGCACAGCAATTTATCAGCTAATGCGTGTCCCAGGCGTCCAGCTCCAGTCTGCTTTGGCTCCAATCCCCATTTGTGACCGGCCTCACGGTTACCGTGTTTGTTTAAGCCCAGTTCGAAGCACAATGCCGGAGCCAAAGTTTGGGAAAGCGCTGCAAAACGAGCGGCTTCCTCCGCGACAGGCTGCGCTTTTATTGCAATTCTTTAAAGAGCTTCGTATGGAAACGGGCGAGACCTTGAACTGCTTGCGAACCGGCGTTTCCACCGGGCTTGTGAAGGAATCCTCTGTTTTATGCCATCACTGCCTCCTGATTAGGTGTTGTGTGCTGCTTTAATGAAGTCTGTAGAACCAATAACGTCACGTAGCTGCCGGTCAGGCGTGTTTGAAGTGAGTGAAACAAAAGAAAAAGGGGGGGGGGGCGGGTTGGTGTTGCGTTTCTTAAGCATATCAAACTGGTGTTAAAGGACTTCCCTTTCAGTTCAAAGCAGTGGGCACGAGTGGCTAATTTGAAACGAGTGACAGATGCGAGACGGGCGCGTGTCAAGGACAGTCCAGGCTTGGAAACATCCTTTCGTAGAGTGACGTATCGATCAGTGACTCCCAGAGGAAGCAGCCACGTTTAATCAAAGGCAGGCCACGTGTGCGGAACGTGATACCTCATACAAAACACATGATCTGCTCATTTATTCAGTAGTCGCCCATCCGTCGACTTGAGAAATCGCTTTAGGAAGGCCAACTGTACCTGCAGGTGTGGTTTGATGAAAACAATCATCAAATGTGCATCTACACTTTGAAACACTGCGTTTTTGCTCACTGTAAGCAGACTTTCATGTGTCTAAGCAGTGCAACGTCGGTGTCCGCCTGCATATTGTGCCACACCAGCTGTTCTGTGGGGTTACGTGTCCCTTCACGTTACATAACAAGGTCTTATGAATATAACCACATACTTCTGTGTACATAAAGTATGGAGATTGCTCATGATGTTTTGCATAATGCGTAAATGACACGATGCAAACAGCGTGTGCCGCTGCCTCTGCGACGTGGTGTCATCACAGCGAAGAAGGTCAAAACTCGAACATCATACATATGTATCTTCATGCGTATGGATTCGAGTGACTGCAGTAAACCACGGTGCGGGGTGAAGCGGGGGAGAAAGGAGCTGAGCTTCAGGGGAATAATGATGGGCAATCAAGCAACTAATTAAGACGATGGTCCAAAGGCGAGGCCGACGCGATAACGCCAACCTGCAACTTGTGGCGTTGCGAGCGCAGAGCCGCCGTGCACCTGTGCATGCTAATTACCACCCAGGCCATCGTGGTGTTTTCTACACCTACAGAGGACATTTGCCGACCCGCAGCCCTCAGCCCAACAAAAACTGCGGTCTGACCTCCCTCAAAACAGCGAACACAATAAATAAATTGAAAGAATTTAGATTTAAAATGCACGTAAAAATGTCTCTGGGCCCCCTCACGAAAGGAGTCATCGTGAGAGGCACGACAGTGTGTGCGAATTAAGCAAACGTGAGATAGAGCAAATCTAATTATGCAAGCGCAAATTATATGGGGTGAGCCTGAAGGCATCGT
This sequence comes from Malacoctenus gilli, assembly GCA_032164315.1. NCBI lineage: Eukaryota > Metazoa > Chordata > Actinopteri > Blenniiformes > Labrisomidae > Malacoctenus > Malacoctenus gilli. The sequence continues at coordinate 17,105,672 of JASSRZ010000080.1, forward strand.
GGGCCCCTGGGGGTCCGGGTTCTGGGGCTTTCGCCTGCCTTGCTCGATTGGTAATCCAGCTTAGGCTGTGATTTCCTCCCTGCGACCACGGTTCACATTTAAACGTGTGTCGTACTCCTGGAAGCTTTTCAGCGGGAGCACTTGTACAGATCGTCCGTGTGAGGGTCGTTTCCTGCGTCAGTCTGATCTTTAAAGTATAGTACCTTTTGAAAACATAGGTTGAGCTTGAACAGGCAGTGTGCTCCCATGAATAATGTATAAAACCACCCAGTAAATCCATGATTCATGCTCACTAAAGAGAAATATGTAGTTCCAGGACCCTATAATGTCACAAAATATGATTTAAAGCAAAGAAGTTACAATACTCGACCTTGTACGTCCCAATACTGGTATCATAAAAACCCTACAAGCCACAGGGAACATTTTCTCATGAATTTTGCATGTTTGAAAAGGATTATGAGGATTTTTTTTATATGGTTTCATGCTGTTTGAGTCGATGCTTTGTTATCCAGCCTTGAACAGCTTCTGTGCACTAAAAAAGTACATATTTCTTTTCAGGATATGAAGAAAAGAGGCCAGAATGAACTGGATTAAAACAGCTTATTTTTGTAATTATTTGTTGTTTATCGGATTCGTCTCAGCTTGTGTTACTGAGGTATCGTAAAGGTTTGATCACCTTTTCCAGACAGACTTCATCGTGTGCTCAAACATCTGCTCCACCAGGCAAAATCTCCCCAAAAACATGTGCATATTCTCTATGAGGTGGTTTTTTCCAGGCAAGTGCCTGAGCACAGGTTCTCAGTGAAAACACAACCCTGATGTGTGTGTGAGTGTGTGTGCGTGTGTTTGCTGGTGACGACCAGGTGTGTCTCTATCCCCCCCCACAGGCCGTTCATGGTGCTGCCGCCTCTGATGGAGTGGGTGCGCGTGGCCGTGGTCCACACCGAGCACAGACGCAGCTTCTCCGTGGACAGCGATGATGTTCGGCAGGCTGCCAGGCTGCTGCTGCCCGGGGTGGACTGCGAGCCCCGCCAGCTACGGTACGGCTGCGAGGAGTGCGTTTGCCTCCAGGCTGCAGAGTCTGTGTTGATACACCTCACCGCTTCCTGTGAACCCACAAACAAGCGCACACCTCAGTGAGGCGAGCGAGAGGAGCGATTCCGCGTGTTCCTCTCGCTCTCATCCTTTGTGGAGAAAGAACCGAGTGAAACCAGGTGTTTCGGCAGAGCGTGGTGAACTGAGGACGGTCGAAAGAGTCGGCCCGAACTGAGGATCACTTTGTGTGGTTTGCCCTTCAGGACGGATGACTGCTTCTGTGCCTCGAGGAAGCTGGACGCAGCCTCAACTGAGGCAAAGTTCCTGCAGGATCTGGGCTTCCGTATGCTCAGCTGCGGACGCACCGACCTGGTGAAGCAGGCTGTCAACCTGCTCGGCCCGGACGGTATCAACAGCATGAGTGAGCAGGTTAGAGACACAGTCAACATCCTAAATAATGCACACGCAGGCACACTTACCCCCGTGCACACATCGAGACAGATACAGAGTGACACACACAGCCTGTGGAGGAATATATTTTGTTTGCCTTGTAAACTGAGGCTCCTTCACCTCTGAGCGCCGCGGTGAGCGGCAGAGACAGCCGTACATATTCAATCTCGTTCTGATGTATTTTTCCCGCAGCTTTCCTGCCAAGCAGCTCTGCATTATATCACCACTCCCACATCCAGTACTGTAAATCATTAGGGGAATACTGTGAGCATAACTCACAGTTTTCCATGGGAAGGGAAGAGGGGGGCGGGGGGTTGAAAAGTCAACATTTAGTTGGGGGCTGATCTAAGCAGAAACTTTCAAACGAGAGCGGCGTGTTCCTGTCAGACGGGCTCTGCTGGCGTCCCTCAGGGCCCGGAGGGTTCCCCGTAAAAAATTGATCACTGGCGGAGTGTTGCTCATCAGTCAGAGATCCTGGAGGAGAGCTGTCAGGAGTTCAGGTTTAATTCAGAGCACAAGTTCAGCCGACGACTTCAAAAAAGAAAAAGCATGAATTAAACTTGTGCTCACGTCACTTAGCGGCAGGAATGTAAACATGGATGACGACACTCCCACAATGAGCTATGCATCAAATTAGCATCCTGTGCCTTCCTTTTATCAGGCAATTTTTGATTGACTGTAAAAAAAGTGATTTTTTTCCCCAAACTTTAGTGGGTCTAATCATACAATCGTGATTATTTTATTTCATTCAATTTTTTTTAGCCCTTTATATGAAGGACATTTTATCAAATTTATCCAATTTTACGAAAGTTTTTATTTCTTAAAAATAAAAGAAAAATCCTGATAATATTGAAATGAAAAATTTCTGAATTAAAAAAAACCCCTCAATGTCAACAAAAGATTGATTAAAAATTAAAAATAAAAAGGAAAATCTTTGATAAGACACAACTGAGCAAAAATAAAATAAATAAAAAATAAATCAGTAAAAATGGTTTGATTAGGAAACTTAGCACACCTCTTACTTTTTTCTAAAAAATGAATGAGCATCAAGTTGAAGGGATCCAAGTGGGGGAAGGTTTTCATGAGGCTACTTGGTGTTTCACCTCTTCTTCTCTGCACCTGTGTTTTTTTTCCAGGGGATGACCCCGTTAATGTACGCTTGTGTCCGTGGCGACGAGGCCATGGTGCAGATGCTGCTGGATGCAGGAGCCGATATCAACAGCGAGGTCAGTGGCGCCTGAAAGAAAGCTCCTGCTGCTATTCTGGTTTTGACATTGGGCAGAAATCTGAGTCAGCAGAACCGCTTCAACGCTGCAAAGAAAACCTTTTTTAAAGAGACGTCAGCATGTTTAGATTAAGTGTTACAGCAAAAACAAGCCCGAATGAGGAACGATTTTCAGGACAAGTGGTGCAAAATGGACTGTTTTGGAAGATTAAAACCAGTAACAGCACCACAAATTAGTATTTGTGTGACTTTGTTTGTTCTGAACAGGAGAAAACCAAACATGTTGTCCTCCATCACCTCTCGTTCTCTTCCATCTGCCATCCTGTTTAAGACGCAAGGATCATGAGGCACCGATTACATTCGCGTCCATTGAAACTCATTGCAGTCTCAAGCAAGATTTGTCACGTATATGTTTGCTGCTGAGTCATTTTTTTCCCTCTCAGTGGGGGGGAAAAAAGGCATCAACTGACTCGGAGCAAACTGAACTCCTCAAAGAGTCTGCGGGGAGCGGAGACGGCGTCCTTCGACTCGGCGGAGACGTCGCAGAGGTCGCCTCAGTGAGGGCCTCATGATCCTGTTCTTCATTAGTCACCTCCACAACAGCATGTCCCATCAGCTATTGTGTCACAATTGATTTGCAGTCCACTGCGTCCATGGCCACGGGACAAAAAAAACACAAAGCGCTGCCAACTGAGATTTAAAGACCCACTTTCGGATTTATTTCATGCTTTCAGATCTCCATCTTGGTAAAAATGTGTTGCAGGCAAACGTGATTATTTCTGCCCCTTCAAAAAATGATTTTCTGGCATCATTTTATATTAAATTCAGTCAGACTTTGCGTGTGTGTGATCTGGGTACCAGTCAAAGCAGCTTTCTGTATCATTAAACCTCTTTATTGAACCCTTTAGGGGGAATAATTCACATGTAACTCATACCAGTCACAGTTCACCTCAACTACACATACATGAAGCAGTGGGGGGAAAACAGGGGTTTTAGGTGGGGGGGGGGCTTTGCTCAGGGGCCCACATTGGCCGTCTAAGGCTTTGGAATCAGCAGTGGGCTTCACTTTACTCTGGCTTATTTTTGAGGTTCGAGTGATTTGAACTGGCGACTTTCTGGTTCCAGATTGGCTTTACCAACTCCGAACGAGACCTTCGTGACACTGATACTTGGCAGCAGTTCCGAAGCTGATATAAAATGATGTTAAACTGGAGGAATACATGAGTAAATGATCCTTAAATGAAGCCAGGTGTTGCAACTCATGTTATTGTAAAGTACTGCAGTTTTAGGGCTTGAACAGCACTTTATTATCGTCAAATTAGAGTGTTGGCAAGCAGTGAGGAAGCACACGTAAAAGACTTCTTGGGGAACTAAATGCCTCGAGAACAACAGCACAAACCCATCTTCTCTCCTGGCTTTATATAAAGCAGTGTCATCTTCTTTGTCATACAGCACTGTGCACTTTACATTAACCACAGCGTAGGTTCGCTCGCTGCAAGTCATGGATGAGGCACAATATGAAGTATAAACAAAAGCTTTTGCCCTGCTGCTCGTGGCGGCCGTTACGTAAGCCTGCCCCTACAGATTTTTTTGTACATCTGAAAATAACTGCTTCAGACATGCAGTTGTTCCAGAGGAGAGCCGCGGTCGGCCTCTATTTGCAGTTGCGATAAGAGCAGCAGCAACAAAGCACCGAGAAAGAATATTTTTTTCAGGACTCTAAACATGTCTGACACTTTTTTTTTCTTTGCCTGCATCAGTCATGTTTGCTTCACTGGTACCCAGTTCCTGCAAGAAAATGTATCACCCATGTATTCAGTGTAGCCCAAGTATATACATGCATGTTTGTCTTCCGCAACCCAGCACCCCCCCCCCCTTTCAAAACCCTGCAAGTGTGTGCATTTGTGCTTTTATCTCATGTGTGCGTCGCGCTCATTTGGTTAGCCCGGCCGAAGAGTCGAGCCTTCAGGGGCGTCAAATCGGAGCGCTGTCAAACAAACCCACAGCGGAGGGCAAGCGAGATCAGAGGGAGGCTGTTAAGACGAGGCCTAAGTTGACAGATCAATCCATCGTGTTCATTAGAAGGCGAACACGTTGCCAGGTTGTTCTCTGCAGCCCCGGGGTTCCTGCTTAATTACTCCAGTTTCTCCTGTAGAGCTTCCACCCCCACCCACCCCCCCTCCCCCAGCCCCCCCACTCTCTCCTCCCTGCAGCTGCTTGTCTTGTGCTCCATGGGCCATGTAGTCGTGTTAATAGCTTCATATCTCTTCTCCCTTTACCTTTGTCCCCCATCCCCCGTCCCCCTCTCCCACCTCCCCCACCCACCCACCTGTGTCCCTTCCCCAGGTGCCAAACTCAGTGCACAAGCACCCCTCAGTCTTTCCCGAAACGCGGCAGGCGACGCCCCTCACATTCGCTGTGTTACACGGACATGTGCCTGTGGTGCAGGTAGTGACGTCCTCTCTCACCCGTGACTCTCATCATGACCTCTTGTTGTGCTTCAGCTCATGGTTGGTCGTCATCGTCATTTTTCTTTCATCATCAATGCTTCCTGCTGGTGGTTGTTGGTAATGGCGATCCACACGTTTTCTCCTTCCAATGTGATTCAATTTAATTCTTGAAAAGAGATTTCTTTTTGATGGTTTGTGTACTTAAAAAGAAACGCACTCACTTCCTCGCACATTGACCACAACTTGTCTACTTCCTGTTTGCACTTTGGAGCAAATTGATCGGACTGTGAGTGAAAGGTGGAAGCGCTGCAGCCTAATTGTTATCGAACTAATTAAACTAAATCAGTTTCCCCTCTAAGTGATCTTTCCACTGGATTTGGAATCAATAAGTTCTAATGGACGGAGTTCAAACCCAGACGCAGCCCAATTTGATCTCGCAGAACACCGGGATAAAAGAAACAACAAAGTTAACGAGGTTAAACTCTAAATGTTGTGTAATGTTTGTCACTGAGGATTAAAATTGTGTTCATTAGTTAAATCTAGATTATGTGTCTCATTTCAAGTGACTGGTATTTTTCATGTTATTAGATCTGTTGGAGTGAGGTGCTTTTCTCTCAAAGTACATAATTTGCTGTTTGTTTCAACAGTAAAGGGTTTTTCTGAAGGTAACATTGGTATTAAAGAAAGAAAAAAACCTTCAAAAGGTACTTTTTGAATGTAACTTCAATGTCGTCTTTAGTGATGTTTTAATTAAGAAAAATGGATCAAAGACAAAAAAGAAGGAAGACACATTTTGTCAGATGTAGAAAAGCTCATTCATTATTATTTCTCCATCCTTGAAATATTCCAAAAGAGAAACAAAAAACAACCTTCATAAAGTGACAAGGAAGTTTGCACATCTGTGCGTGTGTTCTCTCAGTTCACCTTTCTGGAGTGAGGTACTCAGAAACCATTGAAGATGGGCTCAAACAACTTCAACTGGAATCCCCACAAAAGTGTCTGTCGGGGGGATAAATCTTTCATGCCTTCAGGCTGTACTAAAGCAGAGTTTGGGCCCGGAGCCACAGATTTTATTGAAGCCGCCAGGCTCGTTTTTATGTCACTCGAAGTGTCGAGACGGACCAGAGTGTACACAGAGAGGCTTTAAATCAAACAGACGTCTGCTCCTTTTGCAAGTTTTGATTGGCAGGATGAATAACGCTCAAAGCGCAACTCGCCAAATCAGCCATTATGCAATCTGACGCCTTCATGTGGCGCTCAACCATTTTGGTCCCTAAAATTCGGTGTCAGTTTTTATTATTGAAATGTTGGCGGGGGGTGGGGGGGTTCATTCAACTCATTTGGAGTTCGTTCTGAAACACTCGGCTGGGTGCAATCCACCGAAAAAATATGTTGGTTGTTTTCTCAAATTTTTAGAAGCAAAAATGTTGGGAAACAAATTTTAGCCATTTTTTGCCATACGAAAAGCCACTTTCTGTTGCTGTAAACTAAAAGCCTGATAAAAATGAATCTTTGAAGATGTAAAAACAAGCAAACTTGCGATTACATGTAAACACCAGTGGAAGCTGATCTACTAACTCCTCGATAAGCAATATCGTGCATACTTTCATTTTTGTGCTTTTGCTCTGATGAAAATTGAGCGTTCCTACCAGATCACAAAAGATATTAGCCAGTCAAATTATTGCATATCAAATGTGCTTAATTATACCTGTAACTTTGCCAGCAATTGAGAAGTAGGTTTGAACTGACTCAGCCTTTGCTGCAGTTATTGCCTTGAGGTGCATCTCCTCACCAGAAATAGATTTTTACTGTTACAGTAAATTATTGCAGCAGTTTTATTTTGATTCGTATTGGTTCCCTTAAGTCAAGTATATTTTTTGACTGTCCGAAAAGTTGGATAACTTCCTCCACCAACACGCGTTGCTTCATTCAGCAAATATTGTCATTCAAACGCTATTTATAGCTGACTACCTGTAAACAGCCTACAAAACAAGAATTCATTGTTGTTTTATGTGCATGCAATTAGTTATGAAGTATCTTAGTATATACAGCTCTAAATGTACTGCATACAGGAGTATTTGAAAGTTAAATTTACATTGGTTGCATTGAACTTGGTGTCAAATCAGGCTCATTTGCTGACTAACTCTCCTCCTCTTCCACTGCATCTTCCTCTCTCCCTGTCGCGCTCACTTGTGGCCCCCCCACCTGCAGCTGCTGCTGGATGCCAAAGCCCACGTGGAGGGGTCCCTGCAGGACGGGATGGAGAACTACACCGAGACGCCGCTGCAGCTGGCAGCCGCTGCAGGTATACACAGGCGCAGCAGGACACTCATCATCTGCCTCCTGTCTGACTGGGATGCGCCCTGCTGGCAGCAGCAGCTGGCCATCCATAACCAGCTGATAACAACACCTGACTGCCAGCGTGATCCCTGACTGAGCTGCCGGTTCGGAGGCTCATTTGTCCTGGGGGCTGGAAAAATAAAGACAAATCGAGGCGTGAACGCAGAATAAATAACGAGACGTGTGCCTCGCTCTCAACTTTCTCTCCGTCTCCGTCTGGTTTAATCTCGTTATGTGTGAATAAACTCTGACAGTCGTTCTTTCATGCGCAGGTAACTTTGAGCTGGTGAGCCTGCTGCTGGAGCGAGGGGCCGACCCCATGGTGGGCACCATGTATCGGAACGGCATCTCCACTGCACCACAGGGAGACATGAACTCCTACAGCCTGGCTGCCGCTCATGGGCACAGGTAAGCCACACACAGACACACACATTTGCCTTCTATCGGCAGCACACACTTACCAGAGCATAGGCTGAAAATACGCCAAGCCGCTCGGCTCACTCTGTGGATTCAGCATTTAATCTTGTTTACGTACAAACACGGACCCAACGGAGCATGTCCATGAAATTGGCTCTTGAGCAGTTGAATTGATTTGTGTTATTATTTTTTACCGCTTGACTAACCTCATGGTGTCTTTTTCTTGTTCCTCTTCAAAGCTTTTTAATCTTGTTCAATTCACGTTCGGTGTGACGCAGGCAGCCTACAAATCTCTGTTCATGTATGACAAGCGCTCATTATTTTAGGATTTTCCCGGCTTTGTCAATAATTACGGTATCTGTGCACAATAGACTTTGGCATTGCTTTATCTTACAGGTTTCTATGGGTAGATTATTTGTATTTGTCATGTTCCGTTGGATTACTGAGGTACACACTAGATTTCATGCCCACATTTGTTCCTAAATACACAAATTTAAGCTACGACCACACATAGCACAGTCCACAACTCTGTATAAGTGAGTTATTTGCTCTTAAGACATAACATTTTCGTAATTTATCTTTAGCTTTGCACTTTATATACGAGTTGTACATTTATCGGGAGCTTTTCCATGCCGGCAGAGGCTTATTTGAATGAGTTGTGTTCTTCAGAGGGTTTTTATTCTTTTTGATATATAATGTGTGTATATATATACGCTGAGCGTTTGTTTACTGAACCGTACTTTTTAATTAAAACTCACTCATATGCAGCGATAACCATTAAGCTGAACTGCCACTGTAATGGCTGCAACTCAATATTTGTCATATGCGTTGTAAATACGTACATTTTCTTTATCATTTAGCATCACTTGTGATGCGAGAATGGAGGCGCCAATATATATGTGTAGAAGAGTACAATCATGCAGTTGTGGCCTGCGATTACTGCGTACGAATGAAGTAGAAAAACTCTGTCGTTCCGTGTCTGTGCTTTTGTTCTCACAGGAATGTGTTTCGTAAGCTGCTGTCTCACACTGAGAAGGGAAAAGGCGACGTGTTGTCCTTGGAAGAGATTCTGGCGGAGGGCACGGAGCTGGAAGGCAGAAGTTCGTCTCAGATGGACCTGATCCGCACTGGAAAGGCCAAACTCAAAGCCCTGAAAGAGGCCATGTACCACAGCTCCGAGCACGGACACGTCGACATCACCATCGACATCCGGAGCCTCGGTGGGTCTCGGAACACGCCGCGCCGCCGATTCCACAGGACCTCGATCTGTTTGCAATATTTACAGAGCTCTTGGACACATCTCCGGCGCGTGTTGGACAAGTCATCTAAGGGTCTGCCTCTGAAACGTGTTCCCAGGGGTGCCGTGGACTTTGCACACTTGGATGGAGTCGCTGCGCACGTGCTTCCATCAGCATCGCCGACCTCTGATCCAAGGGCTCCTCAAAGAGTTCAGCTGCATCGAGGAGGAGGAGTACACCGAGGAGCTCGTCACGCACGGCCTGCCGCTCATGTTCCAGATCCTCAGAGCCAGCAAGGTACCGCTCGCAGCGTATTTCCCCCCCCCGCCAAAATCGCCCGGGTTTTCGGTGTAGACGGGGGTTGCTGTTGAGGGGAACTTCCTGTTTCTCTTTCCTCGAAATCGATCCCATAAACTGTGTTTTTCTAGGAACTTTCAAGGAAGTGAAAGAACTCAAAATGCTTCACAGTAACTGAAAAAAGACCTCATGATGAGGCATGAAGGAACAAAAAAGACCCATCAAGATATTGTTTTTACTGTGAATTTGCAGATCATTTGAGAACATTCAAATCATAAATTGACAAAAAGAAATTGTGTTGAGTGTCCAACAAAAACAAAACAAAACATAGTCTGAAAGGAAGATCAGCAAATTTGAACCTAAGAATGAGGTAGTGTTAAAATCCCCCAAAAATGTGAAATAAGATGAAAAATGAATGAATGTCATGAGAAATACAAGTAAAGCAATAAAAAGGAAGCAAAATATCAATGATTTGAAATGCAAGTGTGAGTATAATGTCTTCATTAAAGCGAAGCTTAAGGATGTCCCTCCCCTCGCTCAGCCTTGGCGTCTTCGTCATCTCTCTGTACGACTGTCATTGCGTCGTCGGGTCGTCAGCTTCACAGAGACTGACGGAGCCTCGCAGGCCGACTCAATATCAATTACCGGAAATGATAATGATTTATGATGGGCCCCCAGTCCTCTCTGCTGCAGCTCATTAGATCAGAGCGCTGCCTCATCATTTAAGCCGGCGAGCCCCTCGGTGGGCCGCGCGAGGTATGAAACAACGCCGCCGTCGTCTTGTCTGGCCTTTATGTTTGTTTCGCCCACTTTGCCCTGGATTCGCTCCGCTTCAGTGGGATGATGAGTTTCAGTGTCTTCGAGGATTAAAATTAGGACGCAACCAAGTAGCACATACATTCGCATGATGAAAGCAAGCAAACAGCCCTCACAACCTCACACCCAGATATTTATATAAGTACATACACTTCCATTGACTCTGGCCGTTTTAAGCTGCAGCAGATTGCTGCAGTGTCAGTCCTTGTTTCTAGCATGGGTTGATGTGTGGCCAGAGTCAGTGACCCTCATCTCTGCAAGAACCTCAGGGACCACTGGCACTCTTCACGCCACCACGGAGACCAAAGGCATTAAGGTACAGGTCATCCGTCTGTCCTCTGCTGGACAGTTCGCGGCTCCGATCCGCTGAAGCCGTCATTCAACTCGGCTGCTTTTTAGGGGGATTTTTCCATTTACTGTTTTCGGTCTTTTCAGATTAAATTTCAGCAAATTAAGGTTATTCTTTAGATATTTTTTCCACATCGGCTCCACATGAGCAACCCATCACAGATGAGCTCTTAATGCATCCATCTATCTATTTCTTTGTTTATTCACCAGTCCATCAGTCCTTCTGGACCTTTTGTTGATCCCACTGTATTTTTTGGTCAGTCTGTCTGTGAGACTATTTATCGGTCTTGGGATTGCTTTCTTGTTTTCTTGCTCTCCAGCTCGCTCGCTTGTCTGGCCCCCGAAATGTGAGGGGAAATTGCTGGCTTGCGTTGCATATTCGTACCTGGTGGAATTGGTGGCTTTTAATAGCAGTTTGTTTCCATCATGCTTCAGCGAGTGCAACCAGCTTCGCTGCACTCGTGGGGCTTCCGGTGCTGTGCGTGCGCCACTGCCCCTCATTCTTCATGAGCGATAGGCACACACACACAGAAAGACACACACACACACAGGGTAGAGAGTTGGGAATAACATTAAAATCTTGCACCGCCGTCTTTCTTGCACTTCTGCAACAGCGCGACCCGTCACTTTTGTCCCCCTATCGCAGTAATCTCCAAGGAGCCGTGGGTGTCAGAAACAGCTCTGAATCACTTGATCCCCTCTCAGAGGTGTGAGATATCTGCCAAATGTGAGGTTTATCCCAGCGGCGGCTCGAAAAAGTGAATCCAGAACTTGAAAAAGGCGCACAAGTAACCTTAACCTTCTCCCACTGTGCCGATAATTGTGTTGGGGTTATTGTGTGTAGGAGAGGAGCGTTGTGCGGTGGGTATGCGCCTGTGTGTCTTGCGTAACATGCTCTCCTGGATGCCGGCTGAGCACGGCAAAACCACCGTGAGGTCTCCTCAACCAAGTGCTGTCGCTCTGCTTGTGCTCTGTCAGAACGAAGTGATCAGCCAGCAGCTGTCCGCCATCTTCACCCAGTGCTACGGCCCATATCCCATCCCCAAACTGGCAGAGATCAAGAGGAAGCAGTCGTCGCGCCTGGGTGAGCCGACGCCCCCCCATCACACTATTTTACACGTTCTCTGAAACGCTCTGTAAGTGAGCACTGAAGCACCATTGTCTTCATTTGGAGGCAAGTCTTTCCAGTAAGTTCAGTGCTGTAAATAGAAAGTGAATGTAATGCCATCTAGTGGTGTGGAAGGGAACTGCGTCCAGGATCGGTAGGAAGGCGAAGTTGTGCACTCCATTTGCTTCTTCTTTCTTTTTTTTTATGCTTATCAGAAAAACATGAAGTTTTTCTGGCCGTGTGTCTTTCAGATCCTCATTTCCTGAACAACAAAGAAATGTCCGACGTGACTTTCTTGGTGGAGGGGAAGCCTTTCTACGCACACAAAGTCCTGCTCTTCACAGCTTCCACCAGGTATCAAAACGGCATGCATTTCTTTTCTGGTCGAGAACCAAACAACACAGATCAAAAGCCGTCTTTGTGATTGATGTTAGATATCAACCCTTGAATGCTCATCTATTCAGATTCAATTTCAAAAAACATTGAATCTAACTTTTGGATGCAAGTGACAGGTTTAAAAAAAATTCGAATTTACTTAGTTTCAAATCTGGTCTTCAAATTGATAAAAGGAAAATAAACTAATAATAATGATTTTTTTTTTTTTAAATGGAAAATGAAGGTTTGGTGAGACTGACACATCGTTCGTTTCACCAAATCGATCATCAGGATGTCAAAAGGCTTAAAAACAACAAGCAGCCGAATGACTTCTTGGAGGCAGTAGATAAAGCCACTTAATACCCAGGAAGGTCAGGACTTATATTATACTACACACACACACGCACACACACACACAACTGCGCCAGGTCATAGTGTCATCAGTTAATGATGAATCTTGATTAAAGTCGAGATGTCTCTTTGACATGTTTGATGAACAGAAAAACAGACTGAAGAGCACAGACACGTTAATAAAATGTCTTTCGGACAGTAATTCTTTCATGAAAACATGAAGAAATGTGACTGTGTGAGTCACAAATCTCTCTGTGATTACCCTGCTGTGGTTCAAGGTGGTTTATGTCTCATCCCTGCGTGTTTAAGCCGTGAATAAGCAGCAGATATTGAATTTCAGTATTACTGCTTCTCTTTCCTGGCTTCAACTCGGCTTTTTTCACGTCTCTCTGTCCCCGTTTTTCTCTCTCTCAAGGTTTAAAACTCTTCTAGCAAACAGACCTTGTGGGGAGAATACCTGCATTGAAATCAGCAATGTGAAATACCACATCTTTCAGGTAACGCAGTGACATTTAACGAGACGTCCCTTCTAATTGAACCTCACCCACTCGCGCTCAGACGCCTTCCTGAATTATTGTGTGCTCTGTTTGGCTTCTCCTCCTCTCAGCTGGTGATGCAGTATCTGTACTGTGGAGGGACAGAAGCCCTGCACATCAGGAACACTGACATCATGGAGGTTAGATCATTGATCCCTCCTTTATTAATATTTATTGTTTTGCGATGCACTGTAAACCGTCTATTTCACACTGCCAAGCCATGCGAGGAGCCATCCCAGCACCCGCAGTCTATGAATATATCATCTGTTGTATCCATCAAAAATCACACATATTTCCAGCGAGAGGAAAAACGAAAACAAAACACATTTCAAACATACGTTGTCGTTTTTTTAGCTTCTCTCTGCAGCCAAGTTCTTCCAGCTGGAGGCGCTGCAGAGGCACTGCGAGATCATCTGCTCAAAGAACATCAACACAGAATCATGTGTTGAGCTCTACAATCACACCAAGGTAATAGGACACCGTGTTTGGTGAATTTGCTGTCGTATGTTTGGAAAACAGGTTTTAAGTGCAATCTGAAGAATTTTCCTGCTTGTTTCAACATCTATTTAGTATTTCAATGGTGAAATTCCACTCGGTTAATTTTTAGGTGCTTATTTCCTACTTTAAGAGTGGCAGATTTTTTTTTGACTCAAAACACTCAAAATGTACTTGTTAAGATCTAGTTCTTTGCAGGATTTTCCGACAATGCCGAAAATGTCTTTTCACGCGCTTCCAAACAACATTTTGACCGTTTTGCTCCCAGTTTCTCGACGCTCCAGACCTGGCGGCCTACATCGAGGGCTACTTCCTGAAGAACATGGTCATCCTGATCGAGCTGGAGCCCTTCAAGCAGCTGCTGTACGACACCCCCCCAGAGAGCCCCGGCTGCGACGTCCTGCAGGACCTGGAGAAGACGCTGGCTATCCGCATCCAGTCCATCCACTTGTCCTCCTCCAAGGGCTCCATTGTCTGAGCCCCCCACCTCCTGCCGCCCTCCCCCCAAACACCAGGACCAGCAATATGATGATTCTTCAGAGAGCAATCAAGAGACACAACACTGTATCGATAAGCATCTGAGTGGCAGGTCGTTCCGTTTTAAACGGGTGAAATGGGACCCGCGGGTCGTCAGGCTAGGATCTCCGTCTCCATGAAGCTCATCAGTTGCTAATATGCTTCTTGTTCTCTTAGCACAGATGGTTCCGAGTCTGTCTGTCTGCTTTGTTGATATGTGTCTACTAACATGACTGTCATGAGATAGCTGTAAAATGCCACAATTTGCCAACACAACATATATTATTGTAACGACGTCTCCCGTTCGGCGAACGTTTCCTCGGCTACGTAGTGCAGGTGGGATTAACGAACTGAGCGGCGTTACAGCTCACGTAGTCAGAGCGAGTCCCGGCTCTGTGCATCGAGACCATCAAGTACCCTCAGCAAAATGTGATAAGCCATCAGTGTGTCCCTGGATATGAGGAGCATCGCGCCGCCTCGTATTGTGATCATTTGTTTCAAACATTTGGACTTGTATATAGCAAACGATTTGTATATCCGTCAGTCACTTAGATCTGTGCTGAATACTCTGGAAAGCCAAACGAGACGGGGGAAAAAAATAACATGACGGGAAAAAGTGATGCGACTGGAGCGTCCGGCTATGGGCGACGGCGTGCGAAAGTAGGACTTTTCCTTCTTCCAACACTGTGTAAATATTGTTCATAAAGAGAGCTATCGATAATGTAACTTAATGTATATATCCACGGATGTTTTCTCACGTGTCTTACTGTTGGATATTGCTGTACAAAAGGGGAAGCTCATCTTTTAAATATCTATGTTTAAATGTTGCATGTCAGAGAGATTGACCTGTTTATTTTCTGTCTGAACTGTCGGGAGACTACGGGGCGCTGCTGTCACATTCGAGAGTAGATTTGTCATCAGCATGGGTCACTATAAATGTGTCACAGTCAAATGGTGTCATCATTTCAAGCCTCTTTAACTCTACACTTATTGTCACACTGTCTGACGGGCGGAACGCGGCTTTTATGCACCCATCAGCCACAACATTAGGACAAACTGCCTGATTATGTGGGCGCTCCCCTCTAAAAGTGTGAGAACAGTGAGGTCGGATCATTTATTTTATGTTTGACGTCAAAAAATGAGTGAGTTCATAAAAAAAGGTGCCCTCTCCTGAACTCTGTGTCGGATCCTGTAGTAAACAGCCACAAACAAAAGCAGATTTTGACTTCATTCTGCTCCATTTTTTTTCCATTTTTGGTCAAACCCAAGTTTTTTTCAGTTTACAGCTAAAAATGACGAGCATGGCCTCCCTCTTTTGCTCCCAAACACCAACCAAGATGGGGTTTTTTGTGTATTCTGTCACTTTTCTGTCAGAGAGAGCTTCAAGTTCAGCAGCAGTTGAAGCCACAGGAGCTCATCTGTTGGATCGGACCACAATGGAAAGCTTCGATTTCCTACAGGCAACCTCGTTGCCAGTTTCCTCTCCTTCTGTTTTTCAGGGATACAGACCACCTAAACCGGGAACAAGCCACAAAAGCTGCTGTTTTGAGAAAAAGACTCTGGTCACAGATCTTCACACTGCTATTTATAGATTTGTATCCTGAAAACATATTCGGCTTTATTCACATCATCTGTCAGTGGTGCTAATATTATGGCTGATTGTTGTCATTCTCCTATCTCCTCACGCATGTGGGAACACTCTGAAATCGGTCTCCTTCACCTTGGTGTCTGCCTCACAAACACCTGCCTCTGTAATTTCGTCTGGTGTGAAGGAAAAAAAATTTTTTTGTTTTCCACACCTGAAAGGTTAAATCGCTGCTGGTAGGTGGTATAATATGGGACCCCGCTGTGAGCACATGTGAGTGCAGCTCCAGATAAATAGTTTGTAATCAATTAAAAAAAAAAGACAAAGGAAACACTTTAAATTATTCATTCACTGTACAAACTAGTCACAGACTGACAAGATATTAGTAAGCAGTTGTCACAAATTAAAAGGATGGGACACAGTCAATAAAAAAAAGAATGGTAAAGACTACAAACTCGTATTTTATACAATATAAAACAAAACCAGACTCTGAAGGTAAAATGTACATTTTGTTTGTTATCAAACGAATCATTTAAATTTAGATATGGGCAGCAAAAGCGCAAAAAATTAAGCCTTGCAAAATAAATGCTCAATCAGTTACTTGGCAACAATGAGGTGAGTAAGATTAAAATAAAGAGAAAAAATCTCAAAAGAACTTCAATTGTTTCATATCTTCCAAAAGTAAATTCACATACGTGGTATTTTTGCTGTACTGTAATAATTTGTGAAGCCAATCGATTGATAGTTTAGGGTTACATTAATAAACCATGACAAAAAAGAATTAAAGGTTTATTTAGAAAGACAAAAGCTTTCATCATTTCTCTCAACTGAAGTCATCAGAAACTTCTCTGAACGCCTGTTTTTGCACTTTCTCCTCGGCACATTCTGCTACAAACCATCTTTCGAATTACAGTCGTGAAGTTCAGCCACGTGCTGATGTGCCTGAAAGTTCAAAGAGAGCGGAGGTGAGAAGAGGACGCTCTGATCGAGTGGATGTCACAGTCACAGAGGGAGCCAGACACATGCAAAGCAATCAGCCTTAAAGTGCACGCCTTGAAAGAGCAGCAGAGAGAGAGCGAGAGAGCGAGCATCAGAGGTGTGCACGAGGATCGGGCCCAGCTTTGTTCTTTCCAAGCCCATTTCTGTGCAAAGGCAGATAAAACCAGAGCAGGGAAGACAATGTCACCCTGCACTCACTGCTGCTGCCAATGACACGCTGCCATAAAGACTCCTCAAGCAGGCATCGATTCACAACGGCTGTCAAGGGATTCACTTTTCCATTAGTAGATGCCATTGATTTTTAATTAGTGACTTCTGCTCAGGCTTCTTGCCAACCGCTGCAACATGATACTGTTACTCATTTCTCTTTATGAGACAGAAATGTCACGAGAAGGGCGTCATTCAGGATTTGTTTTGCCCTCTTGATATGATCAAATGAGGACAAAATAGCGAGCTGCCTAAGCCACTGTCGTGGATTGGATATCAACTTGTGTGTCCTTCAAACAAATTGTTGGGCCTTTTTGAAAGACTTGCAATGGTATTTGCCTCTTTGAAGCATGTATGACATTTGCGTGCGTGCGTATGTGTGTGTGTGTGTGTGTGTGTGTGTGTGTGTGTGTGTGTGTGTGTGTGTGTGTGTGTGTGTGTGTGTG
>JASSRZ010000080.1:17123005-17175704 GCA_032164315.1 Malacoctenus gilli
TGTGTGTGTGTGTGTGTGTGTGTGTGTGTGTGTGTGTGTGTGTGTGTGTGTGTGTGTGTGTGTGTGTGTATGTGTGTATGTATGTGAATAGAGAGAGAGAGAGAGACGGGGTGACAGCAGTTGTTAAGGAGTCTCCATGGTTTCCACCGCGCGGCAACAATGTTGAGCTGAGAATGCTTGGCTGTGTCGAGAGCGACTGAATGGAATCCAGAGGCGCACATACGTGAACTTGCTGACACACACCAACACACACAATTAAGACTCACACTCGCGAGATGTCGTCATCCCGCCGGTTTCACCCCTGAATGAGTCGTCGGGAGCTTGTTATTTGAGGCCAAAATTATTCGTCTTTCGCACCGGCCGTGTCCGCCAAGAGACCATGTGACCCAGCCATGGAAATGTCTCTGTTGCCTCTTTTCTAAAGCACTGCTGGGCATCTTAATTTACTGCGCTGTGAACCACAAGCAAAGCACACAGTAGCGTTTGGAAGAGGTTTGGAGGGAAACACCATCAGGAGGAACATGTTTAACTTTATTTGCAGACACCAACAGTTTGTCAGCGTTACCTGATGAGTGTTTATGTCAATTTTTCATGTGTCCTAACTGGAACATTGGTTTCTGTGCTGTCATGTGCTCAGCTCTGAAGCTCCTTTGTTCAGATTTGTGAGTGGGTTCCTGTGCATGTGTGTGTGTGTGTGTGTTGTGTGTGTTCATCAGCCACTGGGAGGGTAAAGAGGGTGTTTGCCCCACTAACTCTGCCCCCAGCGCGAGCCCCTTCATCCTCCCCTTGTTGTCATGCACAGGCGCTCTCCCTTTGGCACAGAGAAGGCTGGCAACACAAGAGCCATGTGTTCCAGCGCCACGCTTTGAAGGACTCAGAAAAACTTTTCAGAACAGTTTCTGAGAAACGTCGTGTAACAGGAGAAGGGGAAGAAAAGGAGGAGAGAGAAGAAGAGCTGCTGGGGGGGGGGGCAAGGAAGGGAGCGCGAGTGGGAGGGGGGAGACCGAGATGGGGAGCAGAAGGAGCCGCGGACAAAAATAAGCTGTGCTCAATGTGGTGATTCGATCGCAGTGGCTGAAGGATACTTTTGTTGGACAATAGCACGGGAGGCTCTGCAGGACACACGACAATAGGTGAGTTCAGAGGGAGAAATATGTGTGGAGAAAAAGTGTGTGTGTGGAAAAACAGGGAGCTGAAATAAGTGTCCTCCTTTTGGTTCCAGCAGGGAAGAAGGAGGGGTTGTTTTTTCTGACACTGCATGACTGGCTGCCTAATGACATCCTTTCATTCAGTTTAATGCACTTGCAGTACTTTTTAATCATCATGCTCCCGTTTTTTGGGGTGGAAGCTTCAAGCAACACTTTCGATATTGTTTGTTTTTGATTTTCCATCTTCATCTTTACTGTTTCCCTTTTTGGAGCAGGTGCCATCCACACCCTGATTCACCGCCTCGCCTCTAAAGCCGTCCGTCAGCTGTTTCCATGATGCATCGCGAGGAGCTGTCGGCCAGAGAGGAGTTCACCTACAGCCACGTGTCCACCCTGGAGCGGGGCAGCGGGACGCTGGGGCGGCGGGGCGAACGGGGAGCGGAGCGAAGGCCGGACAGGCCGGAGCGGGACAGCTACACAGTGGACGTGAGGGCCAGTGACCTGCAGCTGGCCCAGCCGGAGCCTCTAAAGCACCCCTGCTTCAGCTACAGGGCCTGGCTCTACAGCGTCCTCATAGGGGTGAGAGGAAGCACAGTCAGGGGAGCACACGGCAGGATTTCACTGATTTTGTCCAAACGACACACAAATTTAAAGACTGGGGTTCTTTCGCTGGTGTTAGAGAATCCCAGTCTGGAAATTTTGAGTGACAACAGACAAATCTTGTTGTGTGCTTCCATGTTTGAGTCGATGCTATGATGGAGGGGTGCACTGAGGCTGCAGTGGTTTACCCGAACATGTCACAGGGAGACAGTCCTGGGTTTGTGCCCAGGTGGGGGGGAGGGTCCTGTCCTGAAATATTACGTTCCTTCCTGCTTTCTGGCAGGTGCTTTTCTTCTGTTTTATGGTTTCACTCCACCGTAAATCCACGTGAGCCTGCTCCATCACAAAAAGGCTGTTTGAAAAACTGCAGGGCAGGTGATTGGACAAAATACCTGTCTGAGACAGCTGTGACCCGTCAGATGTATGGAGCATACAGTATATACTTCAAAAGCCTCCAAGAGAAGCAGTATCAACTGCAACATGTTGAATACTGACGTTTTGCTTTTTCTAGATTGAATTTTAGCTGCAGCATTATCAAACAACCTCTGCAGTCAATGTATTTCTGCCATGATATATGAACCATGATCTACTCCGCCTTCGCCCAACGTGAGCTTCGCTCAGCTTCAGCAAACTACAACCCTAAACTGGAAAAGCTACAAAGAGTATAGCAGAATGTGCTTCCTGCCTGTTTTTTTTGTTCCTGTGCATGTGTGCTGTCTTTAACGTGATTTGTCCCATCCAATTTGAATACAGATTTCCGCATGTGTCTGCTTGACATTGGTATGCACGGTCTCTCCTGTTGAATGTGATTTCTGAATGCGTGTGTCCCCGCATGCCTGCATGCTGTGTCTTCAGGGCAGTCTGCTCATTACATCTGGTTTCTCCTTGTACCTGGGAAACGTGTTTCCTGTTGCTATGGACTACCTGCGCTGTGCTGCAGGCTCTGTAAGTGACCATCATGTAATCACAGTATCATACAGGATATTGCAGCTACGTGATTGCTGTCCTTGGGAGTTTAAAGCCATTGTTTGGGTCGGACCTGCATGTTGAAGATTCACCCTTAGATAATACTAAAGACAGGTTCGACTAAACAACCATTTCTGATGCTAATTTATGGACATTCATCGCAGGGCATCCCGGCAGCAATCGCGAGTTTTGCTATTGCCAAGAACAGACACGTCGCAGTGAGTAAAAATAAACACAGAGATACACTTGATGTATTTTAATGGAGCCACTTAACAGTAATGACCTGTTTCCTCACAGGTATCAGATTTCCAGGTGGTCTACGTGTCAACGTTCGCCGTGACGACCACCTGCCTGGTGTGGTTCGGCTGCAAGCTGGTTTTGAACCCTTCTGCCGTCAATGTAAATCCTTGCGATCTATAAAAAGAGGCAGCCCATCACTGGGTGGCACCTCAATAAGTTGCCCATCAAAATCGAGCTCCTTCTGCCCGCTTCCTTCCTCCGGTACTCAGCTGTTCTCCCTCTGTCTTTCTCCCTCCGTTCTCAGATCAACTTTAACCTCATCCTGATGATTGTGCTGGAGGTGTTGATGGCCAGCACTGTCATCCTGTCGGCCCGTTCTGCGGAAGACTGCTGCTGCCACAGGAAGGTGTGCGTGTGTGTGTGTGCAGGTCCACGGGAGTGATTGATTGCTTTCAGTCCTCCGTTTGATGGCTCTCTATCTTACACCACCTTTGCTCCATTCCTCCATCCTCATGCCGCACATCCCTTCGGTCTGTCTTCCAGTCCTATGACAGACCCATGGTAATTAGACCTGCAGTGTTCCCCACCCGTCTTCTTAAAGCCTACTCGGTGAGTATAGAGTGTTTCTATGTATTTCCAAGTTTCTGTGCATATTTATATATAAACCACTGGTGTCTCTAACAGGTGATAGAAGTGATTGTTGGAATTTCGGCCGTGTTTGGAGGCATTATCGCGCTCAACATGGACGCTTTGTTGCCGGGCCCGTACCTGTCCGTCACTTTCTTTTGGATCCTTGTGGCTGTATGTTAAAAAACAGCGATCTGATGAGATGAACTCCAAGTCCAGGATAAACCTCGTCTGATTTCTTGCATCCGATCTTTTGCAGTGCTTTCCCAGCGCGATTGCCAGTCACGTGGTGTCCGAATACCCCAACAAATGCTTGGTGAGTAATGAGCTACTCTCTGCTTTTCGCAGGCTTGATGCAAATAATTTGAGGCTTTAGAGTTTGAATATGGTTGAATAAGCTAAAATTTGAACGCAGTCTTCAGTTTGGTGATAATGTTTCACAGCTGTGCTCTCTTTTTTGCCTTTTGCAGTGAGAAACAGAATTAGTATTTGGTTCAAGGTTTCTTTGGAGGAAGTTTAATTTCACACCTTTACCTGAGCCGACTTGCCTTTCTTTCTTGTTCTTTTTTCTTGCCTTTCTTCTTTCCTCTCCCTTCCTGGTGTGTCTCAGGTGGAGGTGCTGATTGCCATCAGCAGCGTGACGTCCCCCCTGCTCTTTTCAGCCTCCGGCTTCCTCTCTTGCAGTGTGATCAGTTTTATTGAAATTTTCCTGCATGATGTGCCCACAGCCAAGGTGAGTTTAATGGAGTGAAACTCTAGGAGTAGTGTGCAACATGCGGACTGTCTAAACGTTGTTGATCCACTCTCAGCCTCCAGGACAGAGATGTAGGGAAAGAAACAGGCAGAAATCAGAATTTGAAGGCACTCATGTGGGTAACTTCTTTTTGCGTGTGTGCGTGCGTGTGCGTTTGCGTGTGTGTCAGCAATCCTACGACATCCTGCTGCTGATTCTGATGGCGCTGCTGTTCGTGCAAGCAGTTCTTACTTCTGCCACTGTGGTGCACTGTGCCAAGTACAAGAGTCAGCTCCGCATGGGGGCTCCAGAGTGCGAGGACAGCATGCACAGTCCAACACATTACTATGAGGTACGGCATGAAAAGGCTGCAGATGTGACCAAAAACAGACAACTCTGACCTTTATTTCTCTTTTTTTTTTTTTTACTTCCAACAATATAAACACATAAATGTGTGTTTTTCTCTCCTTTGGTTTTGTTGGTTTTCACCTGTCAGGCTATAACTAACATCAATGACATCTAAACATGACAACATACAGCAAAAACAGCTTTCCATGCAAAAAGAGCTTCACATACATGCCAAAAACCTGCTGTGGCGCTCTTTTCATGCACAATTTATCTAAGTGCTTCTGACATCTTGGCCCTTCTCTCTCTTTCCTTCTCCCGCTTTGTGTTTTTGCCCCATCAGCAGCAAGCATCAAATGGGATGCTGCAGGATTTTGACAAAGACAGGGCCTGGAAGGCAGTGGTGGTCCAAATGGCTCAATGAGCAGCCCCTCGGTTCAAGCAGGAGCTCGGCGGCAGGCGGCAAATAGGGAGAATTAAGAAATCTGTAAGCACAACAGTCACGAGTACAATCCACAGACAATGAATGTTAGTCAGAGGAAAGACACACATGTTCAGAGATGGACAAACACAAACAGCAAAAAAAGCAAAGTTTAAAAGATTTAGTTTGTTTTTTATTCTGTCATTTGTATAAAAATTGCTTTGTGCACTTTCCTTTCTGTTGATGCTTTTTTTCGAATCAGTATTCCCTGCAAACGATGTCTTTCTTTAGCAGTGAAATGCAAATATTCACAATTGTGAGAGCAAATCTTTTTTTTTAAAAAACTATGCTGAGTATTTGCACCTGAACCACAACAATGTTTTTTACGCGCACTTTCAATACATAAGCATAACAAATAAGGCCTTGAAGGATGATAGCGTTTTGTCAAGCAATGTCAAGATTGTAGTTACGAGTAGGTAAACCAGAAGAAGCACATCATTTGAATGATAATCTGCTTTTGCAACTTGTTCTTTACACCAGGTGTTTGATGCCATTAGATGGTGAGTTTTCCACTCCTGTAAATACCTTGATGATTACGAAAATTTTAGATGAGTGGTATTTTTCTTTGAAGTTTCCCCATCACGTTCTTCCCTGTGAGTTAGTTAATATTCCCTCACTGAACTCAAACCTTTCCATATTGTAGTGTTTTCAGACGTCTAGAACAGCTCTGACTTGTTTTAAAGTGTTGAGAAATGTGAGGAAATGTCGTTTTGTTCTTGTGTCTTGAATAAAAAGCTGCAGAGGTCGTTTCTGGTTCGTGTTGTCGGTCAAGTACGGATATTATTTTTTTTAGACCTTTCATAACTACACGTAGCTCTTATCGAATGCATCTGAAAATAGCCTTGCTGCTCGGTAACCGAATTATTCTAAAAGATCAGGCTGCAATGAAAAGACTAAGTCAATTAGTTTTGCAAGTATATTAGATGTAATCAGCTGGGCAGCAGTGTTTTCCTGTTTATAAATGAGAGTGGTGGTCTCAATATTGATGAGCTCTGATATTTTTGTTTACCTCCTTCCACTGTTTATGTACACTTCATTTTTTAAATTTTACACACACTTGTTTTTATTAAAAGGAAGTCATTTCTGTCCCACACTTTCCAGAGGAAAAACTGAGCAAGGCATAAACGAATGAGACCGGCTGCTATCCACTCAGCCTGTGTTTTGAATGTGGTTATGGCTTGTTTACCATGCTGGATGTCTCTTCATGAAAAAGGCCCTTTTTTCATTTCTTTGTTCCCAGAGCACCATGACAGGAAGCTGCATCACATCACAGACTCCAGCATCACTGTAGACACACAGAGAGAGAGAGAGAGAGAGAGAGAGAGAGAGAGAGAGACAGAGAGAGAGAGAGAGACAGAGAGAGAGAGAGAGACAGACAGAGAGAGAGAGGCGCTCACTCACGCTCTATATTTGGAAGCAGACGTAGTGAGGAGCGGGTTCCCTAACCGGCGGAAACCGGCTGGCTTCGGGAGAAATTGACTTGTGGCTTGGTCCAGCAGTGTGGCGAGCATCGGGGGCGCGCTACCCATGCGCGCTCACCTGCACTTGCGGCCACCTTGAATCCAGCAGTGGGAAAACTTCACCGGATGCTGCTTGTAAACTTAAGAAAGCGCTTTAAAACTACTTTTTATGACATTTTTAAATGAAGTCCTTTAATTTCACATAACAAATTACAATGATTTATATTTAAAAAACAGTCATTAGGCCGAAAAATACCTTTTCTACCACTACTTTTGTTAGACCTGTGCAGCCTTCGGGTTGCTGTTCGTCTAATATGACACATAAAAGTCTGGAGAAGAGGATCTTCGCCACACCCAGTTGTGCTGAATGGCACGCATCTTTCCCACTCGTTGTTTGCACGTTTCTGCTCAGTCCCACACCGAGGCATGATGGGCAGGTTGGAGGAGCCTATCGTTTTCAAAGCGGGCTCGGTTGTCTCCTGTAGTTTGGTTGTTCAAGCTGAGAATCGAAACAATAGGTCGCCGGTTCGCGGCGTCATCGCGCTGTGAACAGTAAACAAGTTTTGACATCATGACACTGATTTTTTTTTTTTTTTTTTTTATAATTGCCTGCACTCAAAAGCACACCTGCAGGTTTGCACTGAAACGGGAGCGCCAGTGAAAAACGATTCATTTGACAACAACAAAATCATGACGGATGCTGGAGGAAGACTTTGCACTTTGCCAGCGTCTCGTCGCGTCCGGACTTCAGCCTGATATTCGGGCTCACGGGGGAGGTGATGTGATGAGCCACAGCGTCTTACCGCGTTATCTCATCCCTGGTTTCTGAGGAGGAGGCGAGGCGGGGCGGGGAGGGGAGGGGAGCGGAGTGGGGTGGGGGGGTGGAGGGAGAGGAGCTGTAGGAGCTGGTGTGTGGGGGGGTAAAGGCGGAACAAACCGGTGTGCTCAGATACATGCTGTAGCTGCTCGCCCGCACTGCAGATTAACTCTTCCCGTGCCGGAGGATGCGCCGAAACGCCGTGAGTAAAAAATTTTAAAAAGCCTTCTCGTGTCGCCTTTTGTTAGCAGCAGAGCAGGAACTGTGTCAGTTTTCTCGTGGACAGGTAAACAGCTAATGCAGGTATTGAGCGTCTCTCCCCTCACACACTTAGAGGAGCGCGCGCACACACACACTCAGTCTCACACTCACTGAATTGCAACACTTGATGTTTACCAGCTTGACTCTGGCTGCCTTTTCGGGAGCTATCCGCCGGATCAAGGTGCTGAAAGCGTCTCGTCATCCGCGGGCAGCTGCAAATTCAATGCGATGCAATGTCTGTGGTGGAAGTGTTGTGTCTCCCCCCCTACTCCACCTGCCCCCCCACCCCTCTCTCTCTCCTGGCCGCGATTCTCCCACTGCCCCGGACTCTGAGACCTGTTAGGAGACAGCAGCCAGAGGCTGAGCCACCACAGGCTCTCGAGAACATAATGATCTTCTCAACCAGCTGAAATGATCCCGTGGTGCTTCCCATAGGGACTCAGACTCAGTGATTAAGCAAAGAGGACACTCAACTGAATTTTTCAGTCTTTTTTTTTTTTTTTAAACATTGGACTCTTTCCTGAAATATCTCACCGGGATGATTCACTTATCTGATCAGGAACGTATGTGAGAACAAGTCTTACGTCCACCTTCAAAGTTATCGCCTCCTCTGCCATCGCTTGATTAATAATACATGAATGAATGGAGTTCATCTCCTCCAGCTTTCGTCCTGCTCTATCTTTTTGTAGGCCGGTCGCGCTGATCGCAGCTAAGCGGGATGCTGTTGTAGCTGAAGAATTTGGGGTTTCCCTCTCCCATCGCTGGTAGCACCGTCCAACTGAGGGGGGCTTAATCTGTCATGCTGGAGCTGAGCCAAGAGCTGGCAGACAGCAGCCACCTCCAACTGACTCCAGAAACCTGCCGCTGCCCCTTTAAATCTAAATTATGCAAACTTTACTTCTCTGATCCGACTTGAGACCTCCTTTAGGGTGTAGATAGAAGTTGACTTCACTGTCATCGGGCAGTTGGTGTAGGGGGGGAGTGGAACGGGTGTGTTGTTATCCTGCGAGGGACATCCTGTTCTCTGTCTCAGGTAGAACAGCAATTATTCAGATTTCTGTGATAAGACATGCAAACTTCGATTTTGTACTTTGATAGCAATTCAAAGGGATTCTTTCCTTGTGATCTTTCTCGCCAGGCGTTTGAGGGAGCCATGCAGCTTGCCAGGCTGTGCTAAATGTTGTGAAACTGCGATCTAAAGGTTCTCTTCCTCGTGATTTTAAACAGACTTTCCCGCTCTTGTGCGGAGCGCTTGGCTTTTCAAAGGTGGGGTTTGCTCTCTGCAGGCTGAGAGAAAAGTGAGAGAAGAGTAGAAAGAGTAAAGAGAAAGAGCAAAAGGAGAAAAGAGAGAGCATGAGGATAAGAACTGATGATAGGAAGGATGATGTGTTCACACTCCTCACAAAGGACATTCATGTAACCTTCACGTGAAGTGAGCATGCAGCAGGAGCTAATCTGCCCCGGCACTATTACAGCATCGCATGCTTGAACGTATGCATACATATGAGCTCCTTGTACACGCACTCGATCACACGGGACAACAGATTTGTTCCCGACAAGTGTCCGAGATCAGCCGACATCCCCGTGTGGACATGCTGTTCCACAAAAGTAATGACCGGTAGCAGCCCGGAGATGGATCTGGAAAGAGCAGAGTCACTTTGCCAAAAACGAGGGTGTTATTTCTCAGGACAAATACACAATTTGTTCAAATCACGCCAGAGGAAAAAAAAATCTTCCTTTCAGTGACTTTTGGGTTTGCATCGTCCCCAGAGAGTGAACTTACCCTTTGTTGTCCTTGCACGATAAAAAGATGAAAAAGCCTCTCAGATGTAACTAAATTCACGCACTTCGCTGCTCGTCGGAGGGAGGATTAGTTCTCCACAGCTACATGAGCGCATTATAATAGAGAGCGTTCAGTGAAAAGGTGTGAGACAGTGAGTACACTCAGAATAGAGAGTTGTTGAATTGTGCTAATTGTCTATTGTTTGGTCCCTCAATGGACTTTTTTTTTATAAGAATATCCCAACTGCGATGCAAATAACCACTCTGATTTTTTAGGGAAGAACTGGCCAGAGCTTCTCCTGACTGAAGCTCACACACCCGGTCTTCGGCAAACAGGCTCTCTCCCCGCGGAGCACAAGGACGCCTCCTAAACTCAGCTCATTCCTCATCCTGCCACACGGAGTGTGTGGACCGAGGCCAGACACTGTGGGGACAAGGTGAAGCACGGGGATGCACACATAGGAGTCGGAGTAAAGACTGTGCTTTTGCACATAATGTCCCAGTAAAAACGACATACATCTGGAGAGGGCTTGAAGCGCCGAAGTCCACAGGCCGCCCAGGATGACCTGCGTCTGTCCCACCAATGCTGCAGAGGTTTGAAGTCGGCCACACATTCCCGGGTGTGTGGGTCCGCACGCAGGCGCATGTGTGCGTCACATTGTTTTGACGAGCACGTCACGACAGCAGGGAGAGTCCGGAGTCCCCTCTGGTCCGTCGAGGGCCTGTAGTGTGTGTGGTCGTCTCTGTCTCGTATTTTCCGGATGCAGAACATCCTCGATCAGAACTTAGACATGGCCACAGCTCTACTCGCAGGCGAGAAGCTGAAGGAGCTCATCCTGCCGGGCTCCTCCCAGGATGAGAAGGGCGGGGCGCTGGCCAGCCTCATGGTGCAGCTCAAGCTGGAGCTGCCCTTTGATCGTGTTGTCACTATAGGGACCGTCATCATCCCCATCCTGTTGGTCACCCTCGTCTTCACAAGGAACTTTGCAGGTGAGATGCTCCTCCACTAGATGGCGATGATTGCTAAAACAACACACAAGTCGTTTGTTCTCACACAGGTCTTAGAGATCAAGCTTGTGACTGATTTGTGCACATTTCACTGCTGTATTGCACTTAATTCTTCAAAAGTGCAGCCACAGAAAGCACTCCCTCAGCTATTTATTAACCACACTGCATGGGCTTCCTTTAAATTTCTGACACATTATGGGGCATTATGACGTATGCTGAAGGATGCAGGGGGGAAAAGAATGATTGCTGAAGAAATGAAGCAGAAGAGACTCAAATGTGAAAGAGCAAGCTGGAGACTACTGGAGATAAAATAAATGGGCTGTGTCGTGGGATTAGGAGAGGGGGAAGCGTTTGTTTCAATGGGAGCGTGAAGCGACGGCTGGGAGGGATGTTTGTTCGATGCTGAGTCAGGCTCTCTGCAGCATATAGCCGCATTTAACCAGCTGGGACAAGCATTTAACCTCCGCAGTAAAACAGCGTGGATGTTCAGGAAAGTTTATGATGCTTATGACAACTGGGCTCCAAAATACTGCACTGCTTTCCATTATTGGATCAGAAAAACTTTCATTGCACTCTGAAAATACAAAGATTTTAACGTACAGAAAGATCATTTCAACCCTGCTTGCCTCTGACGACACTGGACATCACAAACCTGATTCAGAGATCGAACTACTTTCTGCAACCTAAACGCAGAGACTCAGAACTGACGAAAAACAACTTCGACAGCAAAGAGTATAGTCACTTCCTCTATCTGAGTCTGGCAGATGTTTTTATTATCCCTGAAAGCTGCACGAGCACAGTCAGACACACGCTGCTTTGTGCTGCACAGATTAAATATATTTCGAAAGGATAAGTTTTCAAAAATATCAAACTGAGGGGAGACAACAAACTATGGACTAGCTCTAAATGACACTCAACATTTGGGTGTTGCTGACAATTTTCTGTTGCATTTTTCCATGTTATATAAGAACTGATTGTTGCACAGTTTAATAACAGCATACATTTGGAGAACCAGAGCCTCTTTGTGTGGTTATTGCAGGTTTAACTCCAGTGTGTGTTTTCTCTTGATATTCTGGTTTCCACCAACAGCAAGTTGGTTATTTGGTAACTTTATATGTGTCTAGGTATGCATGACTGGAAGAGTGGTTGTTTTTTGTGCACTTTTCTCAACATATTTCCTCAATTCAGGACAACAGTACGGTACCTGGGTGTAAAATAACTGGGAATCATGATCTTCATTGGGAAATTCTGGGTGTACAAGATGAGAAACTCCAGATACTTGATCACTGTCTTTCATGGTCTTAAAATGTTCAACTAGACTATTTCTTTGCCCTTTAACTGATATATCAGTCAGGAACAAAACAGATTACCAGACAGGACTGACAACTAAACACAAAACCCCGACTGCATTTAAGCATGAAATCTGTAACTTTCACTGGACGAGATGAAACTGTTTTGACTGATTCCTTTGTGTGTTTGTTCCTCAGAGGAGTCCATATACTGTTACACACCGCACAACTTCACTCGAGACCAGGCACTGTATGCAAGAGGCTACTGCTGGACGGAGCTTCGTGACGCCACACCCGGCGTGGAGGGCCACCTCTGGCCGTCGCTCTTTGAACACAAGTTCCTGCCCTACGCCCTGCTGGCCTTCGCCGGGATCATGTACATTCCCGCTCTGGGCTGGGAGTTCCTCGCCTCCACTCGGCTCACTTCAGAGCTGAATTTCCTGCTTCAAGAGATCGATAACTGCTATCATCGAGCGGCTGAGGGCCGGGCCCCAAAGATCGAGAAGCAGATCCAGTCCAAAGGGCCTGGCATCACCGAGCGGGAGAGGAGGGAGATCATAGAGAACGCGGAGAAGGAGAAGAGCCCCGAGCAGAACCTCTTTGAGAAATATTTAGAGAGACGGGGCCAAAGTAACTTTCTGGCCAAGCTGTACCTGGCACGCCACCTGGCCATTATCTGCCTCAGTTCCATCCCCATTTCCTACCTGAGCGCCTACTATGCCCGCCAAAGGCAGAACGAGTTCACCTGTGCGTTAGGTGAGCCCCCAGACATCAGCAGCTATTCGGAGCTGAAGCTCAGGGTGAACTGTAAGCTGCCTGCCGTGCAGCTGCAGCGCATCATGGCAGCAGTGGACATTGCGCTGCTCTGCACCATGAACCTCATCATCTTAGTCAATCTGCTGCATCTGTTTGTGGTGCGCAAATCCAACTTTGTATTTGACAAACTGCACAAAGTCGGCATCAAAACGCGGCGGCGTTGGCAGAAGTCTCAGTTCTGCGACATCAACATCCTGGCCATGTTCTGCAACGAGAACAGGGACCACATCAAGTCGCTGAACCGGCTGGACTTCATCACCAACGAGAGTGACCTCATGTATGACAACGTCGTCAGGCAGCTGCTGGCTGCGCTCGCGCAGTCCAACCACGACGCCACGCCCACTGTGAGGGAGTCCGGGATACAAACGATCGACCCCAACATGGACCCCTCCGATCTCGGGGTGGGCGAGGTGGGCGGGGAGCCTCTGGTCATCAAACGACCTCGCAAGAAGATCAAATGGATCCCGTCCTCCAATCCTCTTCCTCAGTCATTCAAGGTAAAACTACGTGGGAACAATTTCCACATAGTCATAATTCAGTAACATTATCGAAACCAGAGGAAACTGACTGGTTCTCAGAAGAGAATAATACTCATTGTACACCGGGTGCGACTGTAGTATTCAAACCTCAATAGGAACTTCTTTCTCTGGGGAGGGGGAGAGAAAGTGGTTCTTACAGAGGCTCTCCAAAATTTGTAAGAAATGTGAGCAGCATAAACTTCTGCCTTCAGCTCCCTAAACCTAAAAAAAACCTGCTGTTTGTTCTGTCTGTTGTGAAGGAGCCCCTCGCGATGACACGCTTGGAGAATAACGCCAAGCCTGAAAAACCCAAACCGCTCAGGAGAAAAACGGTGGCAGACAGCTTCATGGCCCCTCTTCTGGACAACAAGAGCACACAGATTAATTCAGCAAAAGGCAAGCAGAACTCAATCGTCGCTGGAGTTGATTTCATTTGTGTTCATTTCACTGTGAATTCAACAGGTAGCCCACGTTATTTCGCAACCATCAGTTGAACCGCTGTGATACAACCTGTAGTCGCTGAAAAACCAAATCTTTTCTGTGGGATGAGGGAATGAATTCCCTGAATGTTATTAAATTTACAAGGAAGTCTTCATTGAAATCCTGCCATTCACTTTTGACTGCAGATTTGAGTGGGATGGAGAAAAAGCACACGCGCAACTTCTCTCTGGATGTCCATCCTTACATGCTGACGATCCGCAAGCCCAAAGTGGAGGCCACAGCCACAGAGCCTCTACCACCTGAGCACAACATGGATGCAGTGTATCTTGAGGGCACACACACAATTGTTCACGTGTCTGGTGCCATTACAGGTAGGCTTTGTTACACGGAGGCTAAAACTTTCATTTAATTGTAAACTGCAGCTTCAAAATTTGGAGGGTTGAATGGTTTTTAGAACATCTTGTCATCGTTACCTCTAGTTATGACGTACAATCCAATCATTTTGCATCAAAAACATCTTCGTTTTCCTTGTTTTTGCAGAGACCAAGGTCTGCTCTCCAGAGTCCACCAACACTGCCTTTGCCACAGTGACGCTGCCTACGACCACCTACGTGAACGGGGTGAACGGGGTGAGCCCCAACCCTCCCTCAAGTGAGGACGCCCTGAGTCCCAAGTCCTCCCCACCTCATACGGAGCCGCTCGTGCCGGCAGAAAACCCCGAGTCCCAACCGCCACTCCTCACCAGGGCCCCGACACACCAGCTGCTGAGTATACATCATACTCTCTTTGAGGAAGAAGAGGATGAAGAGAGCAGAAGGGACAGGCTGGCAGGGAGACCCGGGGAGCTCATCGCTGCCGGAGAGTGTTGAAGAAGACGACGGGGTGGAACAATGAAGGGGTTTTCTTTCCATGACACTGCACTTTCTACGCACATGTCGGCAAAGTCAGTCACCTCCTACCAACAGCCACCTTTCCTATTTGAATCAACTCACAACCCTCTTGTGATTGTGTGGTTTGGGCTGTCAAGCAGGAACGGCATAGTAAGCAGATGACCTGGGAAAACAAATGAAAGTTAACTTCCGGTGGCGCTGAAATGACGGAATCGTGCATAATTGCCAGTGTTAACCAGTGTATTATTGTGGGGAACGATGTCACGTCGTGTCACGTCGCAGGATGACTTGTGGACAGTGAATCACCCACCAATGAAACCAGCAATGATATAATTCAACAGGGTGCTACAGCGCAGGGTACAAACAGCTGCACTGAAAAGGTACATTGGAGAGAGTGAGTGGCAGGAAAAATAAAGTGAACTTTCTCGTATTTTAAAAGGCGGACCCCTTAGAGATGCACCTCTGCAAAGAGTGCTGCATTACGGCTTCAGTTAAAATGTAGGTTAAACACGTGATAACGCTTAGTCCCTTTATCCCAATAGCCAAGTAGAAACGTAGCTCATGCAATACAGCTGTTGAGATCTGCACAATTAATATGCAAAAGATCACAATATATTTGTGGCAATAATGAATGCGCTTAGGCATCATAATTCACAAATTGCTATATATGTATAGACACTGTATACGACTCAGTGTTTGTGGGGTGTTTACGATATAAAACACATTTTATGGCTTATTGTTGACATTTCACTGTAGCTTAAGAACATTTTTGGCTTTTGACTCTTATTTGCACAGTAATGATAATAATAATCGGTGAATTGGCTTTTTCTAAAACAGAAAACAGACTTGATTGAAAAAGAAAGAAAATTGGTGCCTCAGTGCTCAAAATAACATAAATCTAATGTACCTAATAGGCAGCAAAAGTAATATGAAAAAAGATAATAATCACTATATATGTCATGAAAGTTTTGATACCAGTGCCGCTGTGATAAAAGACGGTGAGATCATTGATGGAGTGCGTAACAATTAGTGTTCAACTGGCTTCTTGTTGAGGTGGTGTCATGTGAAGTGAATGAAATATTGAGTAGAAGTTGAGGGGATCCTCACTGAGGTTTATGACAAGGGGGACGCTCTTTTTTGCTTGGTTCAACTGTGAAAAGAGAAAAAAATATACGAAAAGTGAGATAATACGATTCGTTGGGATGATATTTTTAACTTACAAGCCTGTAAGGTATGCTCGCCCTTTTGTGCAGGGAACAAGAAGGGGAACAAGGGGATGGATGTCTGTCAAAACCTCTACATAAGCATCATCTTGAAGCTCATACATGGTTACAAGATCCTAAATATTTAATAAGTGTCTGCACTGACTGACACCTCCAGTGTGACAACTACTGTAGAACACATTAGTCCTACATTCAGTACAGGTAGGTTTATGCACAATTTGCTCATCTTTTCTTCTGGGACATGAAATAAAGCACACACTTAAAAGCATGTGATTGGAGGTGTCTCACTTCAGTCTGCGAATCGTTTATTTTGGTGACAGTACATCGCAGGCTCTATATCCCCTTGTTAGGCCACTCAAGCACACTGAATGCATCCCAAAGCACTTTAAGACAAGTAGCACTAGTGAGTGTGAGAGCATGTTGTAACACGGCTCTGCTTATAACTGAATTTCTGTGTTTTGAATTTCACACTGGGGCAGTTGTGACAACTAAAAAAACATCAAAACTATGTTTGACATTTGGATAACACTGTCCAGACTCTGATTGTAAATTGTTATCAATAAAAGTTCAAATAAAACCCTTTCCTTGTTTAAAAAACCCACAAAACAAAACATGTGCGCTTCCTTAACACTCAATGACTACATGGACCAGAATGCACCGCGGCTGTCAGAATCCACCAAACACCGTGCTGCTGTCTTCGCGAAGAGCTCTCTCAGACGGGCTGGCTCAGTCAGTAAGTAGCACTTATTTGTTCACGGACAACTATCGTACGCGTCGCGTTTTGTGTTGTATTTAAAAGTGGCATTATCCATCAAAGAAGTATGTGGTTTTGTTCTGTGTAATATGACTAAAGTCTTAACCGGGACCTGCTAGCCTGCATTCGCTCGAGTTAGCAGTTACGTTGCTGCTAGCAAAGCCGTTGAGCTCTTAGTGATCAAACTGTCGATATTTCGTTGCCCCTCACATGGAAGTAACGTGTCGGCCCTTTCTACGCCTTCCGTTGTCACCTCTCCTCGACGCGGACACTTCAGTCTCTAACTCGTCCCCTTTCCAATGCAGTGGCTTCGTCCTAGGTCTGACGCTTAATTAAGTCACAACTGTCATCAGTTTCCATGAATTATATTCGAGTGTTTTCACTGTTAGCTGCGTTCGGGCAAGTCAGCAGCCGTTTCCGCTTCACATAAAGCAACGTCAGCGGGAGTGAGTGACGCTGGACTTGTCTCCGACTGCCAGTGAACGCCTCACCGGTCGGGCTGCATGGTGTGAAGCTGTGAGTGTCTTCAGTCTGCTCTCTGTCACACACAGCTTTCAGAGCTTCAGGCATGGACCAGGACAACAACTCAGAGGTTGGTTGAAAACAGACGTGTCATGTTCGCCTTTGACTGATGTTTTGACAGATGTCCTAAAGTTGGGGGGGTGGAGGGTATGGGTGGGGGGGGGACTTCCAAGACAGCATGTTTGTGTTTATGGGATCACACAGTGCTTGTTTGCTCTTCCCCTAACCTGCTTGTGTTATTTCTCAACTGGTGCAATTACTCAATCTCTCTCATACAGGACTTAGTCGAGAGTAATCTATTGATCTTGTGATGAAGCAAGTGTGTCTTCTTGCTTGTAATGTCTGCTGTTTTTAATGTTTACACAGGATGAGTCAGTCGGCCCATCAGAGGATCCTTCAGAGGATGAACTTCCCTGTCTGCCTCCAGGGATCTGTAAGCTGTTGTTTCCATGTTTTGGTTTCACTTCTGAACAAGCAGTGCATTTTCATTACAAAATGGTGCAAACCTTAATTTCCAGTTGGCCACTTCGTGATTCATTGTTTCTGAACTTGGAATTTTGTCAGAATTCAAAGTTTGACTTGGACTACATAGTTTAGCAACCTAGTAATAAACGAAGCGTAAGAAAATTTTGAACTTGTTTTTACTTTTAAGTTTACTCTGGCTAAGTTTGCTTTGCCTTATCATCTGCTTCATGGGCCCCCCTCACACTCGTTTACCCACAATGTGTGTTGAGTTGCATCAGCTTTGACCAAAATCAGTCTTGCAGTTTTGGGAATCAGGATATTTTTTGACATTTTGTACCTCCATGTAGTTTAACTGTATGGAAAAGGTTTGTTGTCGTTGGGCAAGAACATGTCATACTTTAGGAATGCTGTCTTTCCTGATGTCAATGTATCGATGTCATTTTGAAAACATTTTCTATCGAATGCTGTTTATGAATTGCTGCTCATAACATAAATTAGGGCAGTGTTGGCCACAAAAGAACAATTGTGTGAGTGTAAATAGCTGGAAAAAAGCTTCTGTAATTCAGCATGTTGTTATAGTAACATATCATGGTGGTTTATGTGTTTTGCCTGTTTACAAATGACCTTTTTCTGCTTTTGCGTAGCTGACGGTGAAGCGATGGAGCTGCTTTGGCAGCTGCGTGGCCAACGCCGCCAGTCATCTCCTGATCTCCCGGAGACAGTGACCCGTCTCACCGCCTCTGATGGCAGCCTCCTGTACCTGGTGGGCACGGCCCACTTCAGTGACAGCAGCAAAAAAGACGTCGCCAAGGTAAGCATGTGGCAAAATCAAACAAGATTTGAACATTGCATAATGTCAAACTGGAATGTGACGTGAATTGATGTAGCTCATGGCAGTGAAGGTTGATGTTTGTGAGTCCACGAAGGGCTTCAGGAAGAATAAAGACATATGAATACACCAAAATAAATGATTAAAAAAGGGTTTAGGATAGCGGACATTTACCATGAACATGGATGACCTGTGAGCTTAATAGTTTTATTGCCTGTATATAAAAAGTCTTGTCAGGCTGCTGGAAGTGAACATGCACTGCTTCTGCTGCACTGTCACAAGTGATGATGGTGTGGTTTCCAGCTATAAACTATAATTTTGTTGGTCTCCTTATTTCATCGAGCATAATCTTGTCTTCTTGGGTCCACAGTGATTTCTTTTGTCTCTGGTTGCTTCCTCGCTGCTCCTTCTTACTTACTACCTTCTTATTATGAACTCTGATCCTGTTTCTGCCTCTTATCTTATACAGTCAGCACTCTTTCTCTCTCTCACACAGACGATCCGTGCTGTGCAGCCAGACGTGGTGGTGGTGGAGCTTTGCCAGTACAGGGTGTCAATGTTAAAGATGGACGAGAGTACTCTGCTGAGGGAAGCCAAAGAAATCAACCTGGATAAGGTTCAGCAGGCCATCAAACAGGTCAGGCTTCCTGAATGATGGGCGGTGGTGTGCAATATGGCAAGACGGATGAAATGGGGAAACAAAGAGGG
The DNA here is from genome assembly GCA_032164315.1 of Malacoctenus gilli. NCBI lineage: Eukaryota > Metazoa > Chordata > Actinopteri > Blenniiformes > Labrisomidae > Malacoctenus > Malacoctenus gilli. Next base: position 17,141,929 of record JASSRZ010000080.1, read on the forward strand.
AGAGGGACAGAAAGAAGGCTGGAGGAAGATGGAGAGAGTCAGTAATGATCTTTCTCTTGACTCCCACAGACAAGAGGATTACAGCTTATTGCCACTGGTAATGGAGAAAAAAATACCACTGATGTATGTTGCAAAAGCAGGATTAAGTATCAATCAAGAGCTTTTAGTCTGCTCTGCTCTTGTGGATTTGGTCTGTCTGGTTTCTTTCAGCGTGAGTTTGCAAGTTCATAAAACTCATGAGCTTATGCAAGAAAGGTTAAATCAGAGCGCAGCAGAACTTGGATAAATGCTTCTTGACATTTGATTTTTGATCCAAGCAGACGCTTCTTCAGCTCTGAAGTGAAAGGACTCATGGGTGACAGTTCCCCTTGATTCAACCCTCCCTTGTTAACCATGACATTGCATGTCAACCGAAATTCTTCACAGACATAAAGAACTTGTTCTGCTGTCATAATGCGAATTATGGTGATCTGAGTAACCACTGAAGCTTCATTTGCCTTTTTTGAGAGTGCTGATGTATTCTCTGTGTTCCACAGAACGGGCTGATGTCAGGCCTGATGCAGATCCTCCTGCTCAAAGTGTCGGCTCACGCCACGGAGCAGCTGGGCATGGCACCTGGAGGAGAGTTCAGGGAGGCCTACAAAGAGGTAAACCAACTGCACAATTTAAAAAGTAAGACAGAAGATGTCAATTAGTTTCATTTTGTCTTGTAATTACTATAAAACTAAAGTTTAGGGTTTGATTAGGTTTCATCATGACACTGTGAGCATTTCAGACACAATATTTCTTTAACAAAAGACCACATTGCGATTAATTTGGTGCTTTTTATTGAGTGTTTTTTCAGTTTGCCAACATCTTTTTTTAAAAAGAGAGTTTACTTAAGTCAGAAGGATTTTTGGGAAAAACCTGTTTTTAAAAACAAAGACAGCATTTATTTGATTGTATCTCTACAATGAAACAAAGTATAAAAATGACTCAAATTCTTCTCAGCCTCCTACAGATGCTTTTAAATGGAAAGGAAATCGCTGAGTTTGGGGGTGATGATATCAGATGGTGTTTGTTGAAATGAACTAACAAAAATGGCCAAGATTTACTTAATGTCCTTTTTGGATAAAACCATGTTACAAAACACGGAAGAGAAAAAGTCCCTCGAGACCCTCATGAAACCCTTGAGATGAAACTGAGACCCGTGTTTGTTTGTCAGAGATGTTTTGTCACATCTGTCCAGTTTTACTGTTAACTGTTTCCGTGTTGGATTTCCTTCCCATTTCACAGGCAGGACGGGTGCCGTTCTGCAAGTTCCACCTTGGCGACAGGCCGATCCCAGTGACGTTCAAGAGGACCATTGCTGCCCTGAGTCTGTGGCAGAAGGTGCGCCTTGCCTGGGGCCTCTGCTTCCTATCAGACCCAATAAGGTATCAGTTAAACTCACTTTTTTTAAGCATGTTGAGTCAAAGCACCTTAATTTTAGAAAGTACAATTTTACCCTGCAGCCAAAGAAAGAGAACGTGTAAACATAACATCAAGTGTTTGCCCACACATATTTTCTACAAAACTGTACATGGAAATTTTTTGTTCAGTTTGTGAGCGAGACTGAAAATGTAGCATCATGTGGAACTGTTTTGTTACATCGCTGAGCTGTGGTTTGTGACCTGTTGCTGTGTTTGTGTGTGTGTGTTTATTTTGCCTGCCGTGCTTCAGTAAAGAGGATGTAGAGAAGTGCAAACAAAAGGACCTGCTGGAACAAACCATGTCGGAGATGATTGGCGAGTTTCCCGCTCTTCACCAAACCATAGTGGCTGAAAGAGACATCTACCTCACACACACACTCCGCCAGGCTACACGCTGTGTGGAGGCTCCCCCTAACGCCCAGAGTGAGTACTGCACTCCTGGAGAAGCCTCCTAAACATTTAATGACACTGATTCTTTTTTTTGTCTTTCTTGGAGTGTTTGCTTTAAAATATTTCATCCTGATTATGAAATTTTGTCTCACTGCCTATAAAATAGAGCAAAACTGAGAGACACAGGTGGAGGTTTTTATGCATAAAATGCACATTTCTCTGGAGGTTTGTCTTGCATATCCTGTGTTTTAATTAGTTTTCTGAACGTTTGCCCTCGCTTGACATAGTTCCGTTTTCTTCCTCACAAGACTGATGTATTAGCATCTGTCTCTCTGCAAATGTGTAACGCGATTATTGCGAAAATCTGCCTCATCATGACGGTGTGATCTGATAGAAACCGTCAGAGGAAGTGCAGAGTCTCTTTCAACAAAACATTTTGACTTTGTTATGTAGTAACACAGAACATTTGGTAGCCATTTGTTCCTCGCTAAAAGTGAAAAAAATGGATGCACTATGAAACTGCAAATCAAACTGATCATATTCCTGTAAAGACAATGCAAGTTCTCTTGTACACTTTTGTTGTGCAAGTCAACTTTCTGACTTGTTAATAAAGTAACAATTTTATCCTTTAAAACTGATGGGTTTTCACATGAATCATTTGGGTTCGTAAACCTGCTGTTTATTTATGCAACACTTGTTTTTGTGTGTGTAGAGGTGCCTGCTGTGGTGGTGGGAGTCGTTGGGATGGGCCATGTCCCCGGTATAGAAAGAAACTGGGAAAAGCAGCTCAACGTCAGTGAAATCATGAGGTAGGATTCTCTAGTAGGTAGGATTTGGTTAAGATGCTCAGATGCGATCAATTATGGGCCCTGGTTGGTTGCGTTTTACTCGTTTCCATCTCTGTCTGTTGTCTCTGTATTCTCCACAGTGTTGCACCTCCCTCTCGGTTCGGCTGGGTGTTGCGCACCGTTCTGAAGGGAGTCATGGTGGGCATGCTGGGCTACGCCTGCTACCGTGTCGGAGGAAGTTTGGGCAGAGCCCTGCTGTCTTCACACTCGATCCAGTTGCTCCTCGAGTCGCTGCGGCAGCCGTCCCCTCAGCCCCCGCTGCCCCCCTCTCAGATATGAGTGACGTGACTCTCACTCTATTGAAACAATGCATCGATCACCAATGGCCTTAAAAACATGGGGTGTGGCTGAGAGAGCGGGTTCACCAGCCCCACTTTGAACTGACAAGGACCTCGGGGTTCGGACCCCCCCCTCCCCACCTCATGATGTTGTCCCTGTAGATGCAGCAGGGCTGTACTGCCAAAGAAACCATGACAGTACTCTTTGTTCTGTTGCTTTTCTTTCAGATTTCTTGCAAATTGCTCCTTTTGTAGCATTTACAAATGCCAATTCTACTGTCGGATTAGTTAAATGTCTCTCTATTACTTTTTTCCCCCCAATGGCTTGGCTTAAATACAATATGTACAGTTTGATTCCACAGTAAAACCAGTGGGTTAGTCTTCAGTCACCTGCCCTGATAAGTTGGAGTCACTTTCTCAGTGGATGCTGTCTGTTTAGCCCCGCCTCTTCTCTGGTGACAGCCAGTGTAGTTGCTGAAGTCTCAGTGCTTCATAAGGGAGGAGCTGGAACGTTCTCTGTTTGCCTCGTGTTGAAAGGAAAAGAAAGTCTAATTATGTATGCAGTGAGACAAAGATGTGTCTTGGCAAGGAGATTTAGGATATTTTATCCCCCTTTGGGCAAAAAATGACCTAGATTAGATGAGATGCATGTACTCATGCATGAGTTCCAAATTTAAAGATTCAAATGCCTTTCCCTCAAAATTCAGGCATCAAATACAGTTGACTAACTTCCTCTTTCCACAGTCCTGCTAACATCATCAGACAAGTGCCTCGTATCGCAGCTGTAAGGGCTACTGGTGAACTCGATGGAATTGTAATTATTCGTTTGATATGCATCTTGTGTATATATACAAATGTTCAATGCAAGTTTCTCAGATGTGTATTCTCATGGCAGGCCTGTTCCATTAACACCGCATTTCTGAGTGTTACGTTTTTTGCTGTTTTAATATGAGCTCCTGCATCCGTTGAATTTTCACCCTCCCAACAGCGATGTGATGCAGGACGCGCCGAGAGATGCCTCAAGAAGAGAAGAGAGGAGCGAGAGTAAATGCGTTTGACTGTACCTCCAATATGAGACACACTCATATTTAGATTTAAACAGACTCCAACTCTTTTTGAATACTCATACTTGACACAAATATATGCATCGTAGACAGAAAGCCATCGCTGACAACCATCATGAGAATACCAACATTCAGCACACCAGCTGTTTGTACTTTTATATAAAAAAAATTAATAATAATGTGCATTATTTGTAGCCAGTCTGATGGGGAAGTGATCTGGGACTGAGATGATGAAAACTGAACTCGCTTGTGTCCTGCAAAACTTAAGTGAACTTGTTTTTGTTGTGGGTTTTTTATGATTTCTTTATGGACTCGTTTTGCCTACAATCTTACAACCTGACAGAAATGAGAGATAAAGCCTTATGCTGATATCACTGCTGCCTTTGTCCTTGGATCACCTTCTGTTATGAGGCTTACAGAAATCACTGAGCCTGAGAAAAACATCCCCAGGAAGGCATCAAATGAGTGATGTGATAGATTCAACTGTCTGAGCCTGTAAATGTATGGTTGTGAGGTTGTGTATTAATGGTTATCTGATTATTGAGCAGTTTTTCTAAAGGTACTTGCATTATTTCATCTCGATGTGTACACAGGAAATACTCAACCTTGTGTTTCTTGTATTGTGAAATGTCCCAATATGTGAGGTTGGCTCATGACCAAGAACACAATCAGAGGACTTGCCAGCAATTCATTCATCGAGTTATCTCAGATAATCTGTCTTCCAACTGTTGAGTAACTTCTCCCTAAGAAGGAGATAATAAATCTTGAACATGCAGAGCTCAGAGGTAGTTTGTCCTCTCATTTCTTCTGCAGTTTGATACAGTTAAACTCCAAACATCACATGTCTGTCCTTCTTCTGCATCGTTTCCAAAAGTTCAGTCTACTTTATGCTTGGAAGCTGTCGGGAAAATTTGAATGCCTGTAATTTCTTCTTTTTGCCTCCATCACTTTGTGTTTTATTGTCATTAAGGTACCAAACATCAGATATCTGTTTCAGTAACGGATTAATATAAAACATTTTAAGTAAAATAAATTATATCTGCCTCAAAATGATGTCACTGAGTCATTTTAACGGTCCAGTCGTTTCAAACCGGAGTTCCGTGATTGTCCGGATCAAAACTTTCACTGTCTGTTTCCAGTCGGACAGATGTCGCTGTGACACTGCCGCTCCCAAACATCCGCCGCTGCTTGCGGGATTATGAAAGCGTGATTAGTGATCCAAGTTTCTAACTGCGCCACCGTACGTGATTGGACGGATGGCCCAAGTTGGATGGCTTATTTAGGACCTCGGCTCTCACTGTCACGCGTCCTCCTCCCCGGTGTGTCCGCCCTCAGGCTCCTCAGCTCGGTCGGGATGGACGACATGGGTCTGGCCGTAAGTCGTTCCTCGCTGGAGCGGCTCGACTTTGACAACGTCGCCCTCCGGAAACTCCCGCTGGACCCTTCCGAGGAGCCCGGCGTGCGGCAGGTGAAGGGGGCGTGCTTCTCCCGGGTGAAGCCGCAGCCGCTCACCAAGCCCCGGTTCGTGGCGGTGTCGCACGAAGCCCTGGCGCTGCTGGGGCTGGACGGCGAGCAGGTCCTGGGGGACCCTCTCGGCCCGGAGTATTTGAGCGGCTCCAAAGTGATGCCCGGCTCCGAGTGCGCCGCGCACTGCTACTGCGGGCACCAGTTCGGGCAGTTCGCCGGGCAGCTCGGCGACGGGGCGGCCTGTTACCTGGGCGAGGTGAAGGTGCCTCCCGGGCAGAACCCCGAGCTGCTCCGGGAAAACCCGAGCGGCCGGTGGGAGATCCAAGTGAAAGGAGCTGGGCTGACGCCTTATTCCAGGTACAAGTCAGGCGGCATTTTTCTGTGCGCGAGATGCCAAATCATATATGACCAACACGGTATAAAAGACAGCGAGACACACCTTGGCAGGTGTTGTAAAAACAAAATACACTAGAAAATCAAGTTAAAGTGTTTTTGTTTTCTTTATCCAGTCAATAAAATGAAAAGTAAATGAACGATAAGGGAATTTCAAATAAAAAGTTTTTTTTGTAAGGCAACAAATAAAATGGTCCTGGAAAAGTAAACAAGATCAGTGAAGAACATTGTTTCAACTGTGTATTTACATGATAAAACACACGTGCACATTTGAATAAAAATATGCTTAATTTCTAAGTTGTCGCTGGCCTCACATGCAGACAGGCTGATGGCCGTAAAGTGCTGCGCTCCAGCATCAGAGAGTTCCTGTGCAGCGAGGCCATGTACTTCCTGGGCGTGCCCACCACCAGAGCCGGCTCTGTGGTGACCTCTGACAGCAGGGTCCTTCGGGACGTGTACTACAGCGGGCACCCTCGCCATGAGAGATGCTCGGTGGTGCTCCGCATCGCTCCCACCTTCCTCAGGTGATTGCACTTTTTACGTCTTGAACGATGTCAGGACTTTTTTTCAGATATTTACAAGACTTTTCTTTTCCCCCCACTGCACAGGTTTGGGTCTTTTGAGATCTTCAAGCAGGCCGATGAGTTCACGGGCCGCCAGGGTCCGAGCTACGGGCGCGACGACATCCGCAGCCAGATGCTGGATTATGTGATCGAGACGTTCTACCCCGAGATCCAGCAGAATCACGCCGACCGCGTGGAGAGGAACGTGGCTTTTTTCAGAGAGGTAAGAGCGCCTGAGCGACACCACGTCTCAGACAGTGAAGCGTGGCCTCGCCGCTAACGAAGAGACTCCTCCTGATTTACTCGACTCTGCTCTCAACACCAGCACTGAATCGAAGCCAGAAACCTTCGGATCCTCTTATCCCGTTAAGCGGCTGTCGAGCGTTGACTGTCTGTGTGCGCTGAGTCACGGTGTGGCTGCTCTATATGAGATTAGGGTTATTGCTAAGGATTTAGGGTTCTGACATTTTCCTCATTTAATTAGAGAGTAATCGTGTCATCAGCACTTTTCAGGGAGGTCTGCAGGTCACAATATAATTGGGTATGAAACCATTCATCTGTAATATAGTAATTAAGCCTCCTCACCATGTATAGGTGGTGGTTCGCACGGCGCGGCTCGTGGCTCAGTGGCAGTGTGTCGGTTTCTGTCATGGAGTCCTGAACACGGATAATATGAGCGTCCTCGGGCTCACCCTGGACTACGGCCCCTATGGCTTCATGGACAGGTCAGAATTTTGAAGTGTCAGAAACTGTCTTTTGAATATTCAGTATCATCTTCGAGTGCTTATCACGAATCACGGCACGCGCGCGTGTGTACGAACTTCTCTCGTCGCTCTCAGGTTCGATCCGGAGTTCATTTGCAACGCCTCCGACAACTCCGGCCGCTACTCCTACCAGGCCCAGCCGGCCATCTGCAGGTGGAACCTGGTGAAGCTGGCGGAGGCTCTGGCTCCGGAGCTGCCGGCCGACCGGGCGGAGGCCGTCGTGGACGAGTACCTGGATCTGTTTAACCGCTTCTACGTGGACAACATGAGGAAGAAGCTGGGCTTGCTGACGAAGGAGGACCCCGAGGATGAGCTTCTGATCACGGAGCTGCTGCGGACGATGCACGACACCGGTGGGCCGAGAGAGAGAGAGAGAGAGCGTGCGATGTATATAGATGTTTGCCTCGACCATTGCGTATGATGCTTTCCTCAATATCCTCCTGATGCAGGTGCCGACTTCACCAACACCTTCCGGAGCCTGAGCCAGATATCCTGCCCCACTGAGGGGCAAAGTGAGGGGGAGGAGGAGGTTGTCAAGAAGGCCGTGGAGCTCCTGCTGCAGCAGTGCGCCTCCTTAGAGGAGCTCAAAGCTGCCAACAAACCCACCATGGACCCACGGTGAGCAAAACAAGCACATTCCAGGATCTGCTCTCGGATTGGTGTTGAAACAGCTGATTGTAAAATAAGATCTAACCAACGCACATTGTGATGAAGTGGGTTTGAATGGATGTAGTGACAAAAAAACCAGTTACTCGGATTTTCATCAATATGTCAAGACAATAAACTTGTTTTGCGTTTTAGTGCAATACCTGATGCCACCTGTAGGTGCTGCTGGTTGTTCACGTTTTTGTGTGAAGGACAAGACTTGATGTGATACATTGGATCAGCCTGAATTACCTGAAAGAGCAGGAATTGTTTTTTCTCAACGCAAAATCCAGACATGGATAGTCACTCTCTTTCTTTCTCACCTTATTCCTCATGTTAAACTTGTCTTTGAGCGTCTCTATTCGGAGTTGGACTCCCGTAAACGCCTCTGGTCGGATGATAACTGTTTGTTTGTGTCAACAGTGAGCTGGCAATGCTGCTCTCCTTGGCTCAGAGCAACCCCTCGCTCTTCCAGATGATCTCCGATCGGGCGACGATAGCGAGACAGTTGGAAAAACTCAGCCGACTCAAAGATCTGATGGAGAGCAGCCAGGACGAGCTGCAAGCCAAGCAGGCAGAGGATTGGACCACCTGGGTCACGCGCTACAGGTGAGACACAAGGAGGACAAACGGCCAGAGGAGACGGTCCGTTAGAGCGGACGTGAGGGTGGAGGAGCCGAGTCGACCGGATGGCTGATTTGTTTTATTGTTTTTTTTTGGTGGGTGTTGATGGGTGGAAGTGTGGCTGATAAGAGCGGACAGAGAGAAAGAGGAGGAAATGGGGAGTGGAGGCAGACGCTGTTCCGTTACTGTAACTCAGTGAGTGAGTCCCTGTTTTATCTGTGCCACAGGAAACGTCTGGCCCGCGAGCTGGAAGGCCAGAGTGACGCGCAGGCTGTACAGGAGGAGAGAGTGCGGGTGATGGACAGCACCAACCCCCGTGTTGTTCTCAGGAACTACATCGCCCAGAATGCCATCGAGGCGGCTGAGAATGGCGATTTTTCTGAGGTTAGATCGAGATCACATCAGGGGTTTTCTATATCTCTCTTGTGTTTTTGCGTTTGTTGGTACAGCTTCCGCTCGTCTCAATCTGATTTCATTGTCATAAAACAGGAATCAGAAGAATTTTCATTCCAGCTCATTTCCCTGTTAACTTTCTCCACCGTTTCGCTTTCGTGACGTTCGCCGGCTCTCGTTTCCTGTTTGCGCCGCAGGTCCAGCGGGTCTTGAAAGTCCTGGAGAAGCCGTACTCCTCGCAGCCCGGCCTGGAGCTTCCGGCCTGGGTGGGCGGTGGCGCGGCGGCGGCTCGGGAAGAAAGGGACGAAGGAGAGGCGCCGGCGGAGGACGCCTCCACGTCCACAGCCAGAAACCCCGTTCCTTACGACAGCAAGCCCCCGACTTGGGCCTCTGAAATCTGTGTCACATGATCTTCGTAAAAGCTTCCTTGACTGTCAGATTTCCTGCCGAGGTAATTTAGAGGGTTTGTAATGTTTAATATCAATGTTTTGCATTTCTTTGTTCCTCCAAGCTGTCCGGGTCTCAGTCCGACCCTCTGTTGCTTCGGCAGGCTGCGTCAGGGAAGCTAATCTCACAGAACGACGCCTCATTGGTTGGCCCGACACAGAGCAGACAGGATCTTTGAGTTTGGTTCTATAATTGCATAAAAACTGGGAAAAGAGTGTTTTGTCAGAGCCGGTGTGAAATGTTGAGCTGTTGTCTCATGCTCAAAGTGCCGAAAACACGAGCTTTAATTAGCTTGTCAGACGAAGGTCACCCTCAAGCGCAGGCTGGGATTTGTGGTTGCTGTCACTGAAGGCAAGAAGCATGAGGTTTTAAGGATTTTTAAGCATAATGAGGGCAAATTTGGTTTCTTGAACAAATTCAGACACTTTTCAGTGATTTTTTTTTCCTGCTTTGTGGAGTCTCAACAGTTTCCTGCCTGTCTGTGTTTGGCTGTTGATGACGAGTCAGGCAACAAGTCCGACTGTGACCTGCCTGATTCTGAATAACCGTGTGGTGTCGTTTCAAAATACACCAAAGATGCTTGCGTGTGTGTGTGTGTGAGTGAGGGAGTGAGTGAATGGAGAAATATGATCCTGTATCTGTAGTTAAAAAGATTGATTTCACTAGGTTTGAAGAGGAAACCTTCAGTAGATCAAGAAAAACACGCACAATATACTCTCCTTTAATAAAAAACATGACCTAGTGCCATTTTCTGACCCTTGACCTTTCATAGCAACTCTTTAAAGGCCCAAAACCACAGTTTCATTTTGTGATCTGATGTGTCAGTGAACTACGCAGCCATAGCCCGAGTGGAGTAAAGACAAATAATCATGAACCAGATGTTTCATCTGAGAATTTCAGGCAAAAAGAGGAAGCTTGAGGTGTACGCTGAACACAATTGTGGAGGAAGGGAAATTCTTGCTTGTGAGCTTATTTCGCCTGCGGTTCCTCTCATGAGGTCATTGGATCGAGAGATTCTCTGCGCATTTGATTTTGTTTTAATATATAATAATAATAATAATTATATAATAATAATTATATAATAATATATAATATACATAACAATGAATTGTCAACTTTTCCTTAGTAAAAGCCTGACCTTGTCTCAATAAACTGAGTCCTTATCAGACAAGTTTTTTTGAGTATTCAGATCTAGCTGTAAAAAACTTTTGTGTTTAAGCATCAATTTTAGAACATAAAAGTTAACAAAATTACACAACAGCAGCTTTTCTTGTGAACAAAACTTCATCATTCATAATATTTCAACCCAAAATTAAACAAAGTGAATTGAAACACTTCAAATGTTCCAAATTGAGGATATCTATGGTTTTAGTAACAGCAAAGTAGGTTATATGATTGTGAATTGAACTCAATTGGGGGTAAAATGCCAAATCACAGATGGTCTCAGTATATATTTTTTGTAAATAACTACGAACAGGCCGGCTTTTACCGATAAAAGCCCTCTTTAATTGATTTTGTCTTTCCTCTTCCTGTATTTGCTTTTAATTTTGTTGCTTATACGAATAGACTATAATGTTTAGCCTGCCTCTATTTACACGAAACGGACGAGAGGACTGTTTCCAACCATTAGAACCAGTTTGATGGAGATGACCTCTGTCTGCCTCCTGGATGGACCCGAAGCTGCTGTTCCTCCGCGTTTCTCCTCGATGAAACAGCAGTGAGCGTCTGTAAGCTTCGTGTCCCAGCAAGCCCCACATATTTGCTCGCTGCCGTCCTGCGCCGCGTCACAGGGCTAAAGTCTAAGTTTGGTTTCATGTGGAGGATGTGGCTTCGTTTTCCCCCCCTGGCTTTCATAGAAATGATAACGCGCACCCACCAAAGAAAGGTCGACTTTAGGCTTATTCTCTTTGTTATTCCGATTTCCCGGCTTCACCTTTAATTACAGGCCTCCAGCAGCACTCGGGAGTGGCTTTTGGCGACCTCAGGGTGCGCCCTGAGCGCAGCTGCGCAATGCTCGAGAGTGCATAGGTGGGATCGGGGACAATGGGCGTGTAGCGCCGGAACAGACAAAAGAATCAGTGAGGAACATCTCCGCACACGTCGGAGATTTTTTTTTTTTTTTTTAGGGAGACAAATAAGATGAGTGCGCGAGTCAGACCCGGCTACTACCGCCAGGATATCAACAAAACCTCATGGGAGGTGCCGGAGCGGTACCGCGAGCTGAGGCAGGTGGGAACCGGGGCGTACGGGACGGTTTGGTAAGTAGTGAAATCTGCGTAAAGGTGGGGTGTCGGAGGGGGGGCAAAGTAACAACGATCACACTGCTGGCGGGCGTGAATGACTCTCAACAAAGAGAGAGAGAGACGGAACAGATGGTGGCACGCAGGCAGGCGCACTGTGGCACAGCCGAACAAAAGAAAAAGTCTCTGCGCCTCACTTCCTCTTGATGGGGATACACTTGTGCCGACACCGCCGTGTGCGCCGCGTGCGCTCCCCGCAATCACCCCTGACAACTTCACTCCTTTCTCACACGATCAGCTGAATCAGAAAGCGCGCGCCGGTGGGTGAAATTGCCGCGCGCTGCCAAGTTTCGCTGAAACGCAACAATGAAAAAGCTGCTTTTCGAGCACCTTGTGAGACTCATGCGCAGCGTGCGGCCCCCTTTGTTATCAATGATTAACTCAGCGGGCGGGCACTAAACTGTGCTGACTGAATGCAACTTAATAACACATGAGCAACTCCGAAAAAATGTGGTTGAACGCAGGCGGTAGGTCGAGGGCGCCTGCCAGAAATCATGGCTGATCTGTGGCAGATGACAGTTTAAAGGTGCGCGTGCTTCCAAACGCAGCCTCGGTCTGACGGAGCATTTTGCTGAAAACACGAAGAACAAAAGTCCCAAACTGAAAGCACATGCAAACTATCTTGTGTTCCTATCACAGGGAAGTTTGCTGCACGACGAGGTTCTTATTTCCTCATTGAAATCATATTTTCTGCGCTTTCTTGTCTCTTTCTCCGTTCTCTTTGTTTACTGTTTCCTTGTCCTGGCTTCTCTTGTTTACACTCACCCTATCAGACATCAGTCAGAGCACTTTGCATTGTGTCCCCCGGCATGAAACAAGGAGAAACGTGTGATTGATTGAAACGTATGTGCAGCTGGTGTTATGGGGATTGCATTACGCCCCCCCTGCTCGCCTGTCTCTTCCCCGCAGCTCGGCGAAGGACGCCCGGACGGGAACCAAGGTGGCGATCAAGAAGCTCTATAGACCCTTCCAGTCGGAGATCTTCGCGAAGCGAGCCTACAGGGAACTGAGGCTCCTCAAGCACATGAAACATGAGAATGTGAGGCCCAGCATGACCTCTGCAGTTCTTAGAGCGCTGCAGTGGTTAGTATGAATGAGATGAAACCCACTTTGTGCCTTTAAAGTAGCCCAGTCAGATCTGATCCATCATTTCTCTTCTTTCCTTCCTGTTGCAGGTCATCGGCCTGTTAGACGTGTTTACAGCCGACCTCTCGCTGGACAGATTCCAAGATTTGTAAGTGCTTTTTTATGCTCCTCCTGTAACATTAACATGTATTTTTGACGAGGCAGCAAGAATGACAAGTTTTTGCATCCCTTTTATCTATATTTTGCACATTTTAGCTGTTACAAGTTTGACGATGAAGTTATTCGGAACTGACAAGGTTTCTTTCTGTCGAGTTAATCACAGATGGAACCAAACTGCAAACAAGGAAAATCACAAGGCTCTGTAATTATTATTCATAATTATCAAAACACCAAAATCTTACTTCAAAGAAGACACTTTGACCTGAGACTGAGGACAGTTTGAGACACATTTTAGGGTGCTGTTTCTTAATGGATTAATTCACTCTGACTCATCCACAGTTGCAATGACTCCGCTAAGCGACCGTTAACCCTTCTCGCTTCGACCTCTTGCCTCCCTTAAAAGGCTTCACACGCTTACCCCCTAAAATAGACCTCAGAAATTGTGTTTTTCCAAAACTGAGTCACCTGCTCCTCGTTCTATTCCTCACTGATCATGCAAATTTCATACAAACCTGTTGTGACACTTTTGACTTGTTCTATTTATAGAAAGACCAAGCGACCAACCAAAAAAAAAAAACAGGTGAAAAACGGAACCACAATCTTTTTTTCTTCTTTTTCCAGCTATCTGGTGATGCCGTTCATGGGTACAGATTTGGGGAAGCTGATGAAGCTCCAGAGGCTCTCGGAGGAAAAAATCCAATATTTGGTTTACCAGATGTTGAAAGGGCTTAAGGTTGAGAGCTGGTTCTCACACACATTCCAGGTTTTCCATAGTTTTCTTCATCGTCCAGTCATCTGATCCCCTTTTCATTTCCGTTCATCACAGTATATTCACTCCGCTGGAATAATTCACAGGGTAAGCTGGCTTTTTATGTACAAGACCATTTTGATGAAGAATACTCTTAATTTTCACTTCCATCTTGCCCTTTGCTGCTGTATTTCCTGCACACTCCAGATAGTCTCACAGATAGCCTTCCTCTCAATGTTCGCAGGACCTCAAACCAGGAAATCTCGCCATCAGCCAAGATTGCGAGCTCAAGGTACGCCGCCACGATCAGCCAAGCAATCTCAACACACAAAGTCCTGATTGGACATATTGAATTTTCTGTGCGCCGGCTTTGTGTTTAACTACATGAACCCAGACACATGTTCCAATTTTCCGTGCAGTTTCAGGTAATTTTCCCGCCGTCTTTTTCTCACCGCGGCCTCGTTAAAGAACGAGCACCTTTGATGTGAAAAGTGTCCGTGTCTGACCCCGCTGCGTTTTCATGTTATGTTCGTGTCAGATCTTGGACTTCGGCTTAGCGCGTCAGGCAGACAGCGAGATGACGGGGTACGTGGTGACGCGCTGGTACAGAGCCCCGGAGGTCATCCTGAGCTGGATGCACTACACTCAGACCGGTAATGGAGTGCTAATTAAAGGAAGAAGGAAATAGAAAAAAAGAAGCACCAAAAAACACTCCGGCGCTGTCATCTTCCATCAGAGCGCCGTGTTCAGCTCACCCCATTAGTGCTGAGCCTCGGTGTTATTTTATGATGTAGCATGAATGAGTTTTTTTTAGTGTACTCACTTGCCCTTAACTCGGAGCTTTGGCTTCGGCTAGTGATTTATTACGTTCCCTGAAGTGACCTTTGCAATCCTCCGAGAACACGATGAAACGTGTTGCGTTCAACGGTGTCTGGCGCTCCTCGGTGGGAGGGTTGAGGAAAAAAAAAAAAGAATTAGTTTGTCCGGCTGAACTTTTAATTAACCTTTTCTTTAAAACCTGGTATCTTGCAGGTGCAGTGCAATCTGGATTTTTTCTTGTAGTCAAGAAAGTCGGATGGAATTTCAACTTTGTTTAGGGGGCTTGAAAGTCTGCTGCGTGGTCAGACAGCACTGAAAGACTTTAAAGATTTATACAACAGAGGAGAATTTTTTTTAAGCTGTTGTTATGGGTACTTTCACTAGATGGCGCTCTGTTAACAGCTAACCTCCTATTCTGATTAGGAATGCATGTGCCAGTGTTGCTGCAGATTTCTGTGGGGTGTGTATATAAATCATATTTTGTGTTTCTCTCTCAGTGGACATTTGGTCCGTGGGCTGCATCATGGCCGAGATGCTGCAAGGGAAGCCTCTCTTTAAAGGCAGCGACCGTATCCTTCTCGCCGCTTTGACTTTCGCAATGTGACACAGCGGGGAGAAAAATCCCCGTTTTTCTCTCTCGAATCAGCAGAGGACTCCTCTCGGAAATGTTGCTTTCGTTGAGCCTTGACTTCTGCTCCTCAGACTTAGACCAGCTCACTGAAATCATGAAGATCACGGGGACGCCCACTCAGGAATTTGTGTCGAAACTAGAATCTGAAGATGTGAGTCAGTAACAAAGACATGAAAAAGATTCTGTGACGATCTTGTCCCTGACGCATCGTGCTGCATCTCGCAGGCCAAAGGTTACATCAAAAGCCTCCCGAAGGTGGAGAAGAAAGACCTCCATAAAGTGTTTTCCACCTCGAATTCACAAGGTACAAGTCGCTCGGCCTTTTCACGTTGATCTCCGCGGTCGAACCTGACCGCCTTTTTCTCACTCCCCCCCCCCACCCCCAGCTGTGTCTGTGCTGGAGCGCATGTTGCTGCTGGACCCCGAAGAACGGGTGACGGCGGCGGCGGCGCTCACGCTGCCCTACTTCACTGAGTTCAGGGAGCCGGAGGAGGAGACGGAGGCGCAGCCGTACGACCACTCGCTGGACAACGCTGAGCTCACGCTGGACCAGTGGAAACGTAAGGATGTTGCAGAAGGAGAGGCGGGGTGGGGGTGGGGGGGTCTGTGGAGGTTCAGGACAGATCGATACCGAGGGAGAGCGAGAAAGATCAGCGCTGAGGATGTAATTTCAGAAGCATAGAGAGGATGGGAGGTAGACGGCGTGAGAGGCCGTCTCATCGATTCGCTGCTTCTGTCTTTCAGGTCACAACTTCACGGAGATCTTGACCTTCAAGCCTGTTTTGGTGGAGTCCAAGGAAACCTCATTGTGAGAAACTGATTACGCAGCCCGCCCCCTCCCGCTCACCCACCCGAACAAACGAAGACATCTCTTTATATCGCTCCCCCCGTCCACATGTCTTTCAAATGCGAGGTGCGTCAGATTTGTGTCTGTTGTCAGTACTGACGCGGTCGTGCCCACCTGCATTGTAAGTATTTGACAGCTGAACATTCTTCCAGTGGAAACTCCATTAAAGTTTTAAGCCTCTGCTATAATTTCAGTCGGGAACAGTTTTTTTTTCCCCCCCCGCAACTTTCACAGTCAAAAGTTTAGGGGCTCAAAAGTTCTCGAGTAATTACACATTAGTTCTCAACATTGGGCAGAACTTTTACCGCAGTTAATGACTGTCTGAGGGCATCAACACACTCAGACATCAGAAGGCTCCTCGCCGCGTTCCCCCGGTCACTCGCAGCGGCCACCTTCAGCTCCGGCGAAGTTTTCGCCGCTTATCGTTTTGGTTCGCAGGTACAAATAACGTGGCTGACTTGGGTTCAGATTGCATGAATGACATCACGCCTTCGCAATCACCCGCAACAAGTGCACCTCAGCGGAGCATTTTGGGGGCCAGCGCATTTGCCAGTTTTTCAGCTTTTTTTACGGTCGAAATTGGTCAACCACCTGAAATAGCTGTGAAATATTCATCATTGCGAGTCTCTTTTCACCGGCCGCTCATGGTCAACCGGAGCTGCCTGGAAAACAGCCACCTGCGAGCTCTTGTGGAAAAAAACTAACCTTGAAACAGCTCATCGCTGCTGAGCAAACACTTAGTTACAGTTTTGTGGCTTTGGTTCTCATTCTTTAAATGGACTCATTCACATGCTCACTTCTGTCAGTGTTCATATAAATGGACAAATAAGCCCTCCTCTCCTGAAGTTAAACCTGAGTCTTGTCACCTTGCTGTAAAAGCAGTTCGGCTATTCCAGATTTTTATCTGGTTTATTGTGGAAACTTGGAAAAAAAAAGTGTAAATGTTGAGACACGCTTGATCTGGACAAGTTTACAATGCGGCAGTCAGATTGAACACATTGAGATTGGTTGTTGTTGTTTTTATAGACAAAACTTAATTCTGTTTCAGCTGTTGTTTCAGTTTGAGGGTTTGAATGATTAGAATTTTGGGGGGGGTTCAGCTTTTTTGGGACAAATGGGAAAAAAACACCAAAAAAATGAAAATTATCCTGATAAATCAACACTGAATTTGTTGTTCGTTCTTCAGCGTACTGTAAAGAAAGCAAACAAAAAGGTTGATTCACCTGCTTGTGTCCTTTAGAGATGTGTGATCAGGACGTGTGTGTGTGTTTCTAGCTCTGACCTCGTTAGCTCCCCTCAGTGGCCTTACTTCAAGATTTTGACCAAACCGAAAACGCCGCTGAGCTGCCGTTAGCATGAGATCCCCCCGGCGAGCTCAGCGCAAACATTCACACGATGATTTGTGTTGTGTTTCGTGAGATAAAAATAAAGAAAAACTTGCGCAAGGCACATTTTTTCCCCACTGTGAAATCGTGAACTGAAGTTTTTTGACACCACTCATGCATTTTTAATAATAAAAATTCTCTTTGAACACAACACAGATGTTGTAGAAGTCTTTTCATGCTTGTTTTCTCCAAACGAGCCGATTTTGCTCTCAAACTGTGAAAGTGAGAGAAAACTTGTAGCTGCACCTCCGATAGTCAAACGACTGATCCTTGATAGACATGTAACACAACAGCTTTTTAATGTAGGCCACTAGGAAGATAATTAAAAGCAATATGAGAATATATCTGAAAACAATCATTAAAAACTGATCAGAATAAGGAAATCCAGCAAAAAGCAAGTAATTGTAAGGAAGCGACTTGTGTTTGAAAAACAAACAGGAAGAGGCAGGGAGGGAAGCGTGAGGGACTGCAGTCATTAAGACCTGCCATCAAACTCTATTATAATTTATGTCAACATCATATTAACTGTTTAACCTTCCGTTTGCGTGGGGAAATATTTCATGTCTGTGCTGTACATTAAAGCGGCACTAGGTGGCAGCATGTAAACAAGCCAGGAGCTGTTATGAAGTAGTTTTATGCACCTCACTCACACAGGCTGCAAAATCAACACGTTGGAGATGATCACGAATACCCCAAAAAATCCCCCTCAGAAGGACCCCGATTGGCTCTTATTAACCTTTTCTCCGCGCTGCCATCAAGTTAAACCCTTTGTTTTGATGAGCAGTGTCCTGACCATCTCCCTCAGCTCTGCTGCGCTGTTGATGTTTCGCATCATCACACATTGAAAACAGCGGTGGTGGCACACGGGATGAGTCTCACGTCGGTTCGGTGTCGGTTGCGGCGCCGCTTTGCGACGCCTTCACGATGATCTGACATTCCAGCGAGCTTGGCCCGCGGTAAAAGCTGCCGTCTCACTTTAATTCTGTCCTCTGAAAACTGTAAGCTGACTGCCATCCCCACCGAGCAGTTCTGTTCCTGTTTCACTTAACTCCTGTTTACTGGGGAATGAGCTCCAACCAATATGACATCAAATGAGTTCCAATTTTGAGTATTTGTGGACCAATTAGTTGAACTAGCTTGACCTTAGAACAGCTGGTTGAGGCTTTCTCCATTTGTAGTTTAACACAGCTGTTGTTTTGCTGCTTCTTCTCGGTGCCCAAACCTCAGATTATAGAGCATCTTCCCCTTTATGGAACTGCTGTAGCATTATATATTCCGGATGTGAGCGCAGCACTGTTTTCGTCACTATCGAGTTGTGGAGCATCTTCCCCCCTATAATACTGTCATACTTTCAGCGACGCATGGAGAGTGTCTCAGTAATCAGACTGACCCGCACATTTCTGACAGCTTCGCGAACGGGGAAGTGAGAGTGATGAATCTACTGTTGATTGGTTAAAGAATCTGCATAGCGTGACTGTGAAAGGTTACAACGCAGTTCTTTGTCCCTCGTCTGATTGCTTTGTATTTAGAGTAAGCAGTAAAGCAACTCCTTCACTTCGAAAGTAAGTGCAAGTAAAGAGTAAGTTAAGTAACTTGCGCGGCATGGCGTCTACTTAAAACCCAGCGTATAAGTTTTGTCACAGCAGTAAAATACTGATTGTAGCATTTGGCATCCTGCAGTCTTGTTACTCTTCTGGATGATTAAACCTGTCAGAGACGAGCCCTCACGCCTGCTTATCAAGTGATTAATTATCCTCGAGTTAACACCGCCGACCTTATTTTTCCACTGAATATGATTGATGACTCAAAGAGACAAATGTTTAAACATTCTTGCAGCACGCCTGTTTGCTTTTAAATTCTGCTCATTCCTCCACATAATTCTCCACTGGTGGGTGTTGAATTTAACAAGCTTGTCTTGAGTGACCTCCAGTTCTTTGACTCCCAAAGGGTGAGTCCCCGGAGGACACCAGCTTTCTCCCCCCCCCCCCCTCCTCCTCCCCATCCCCAGCTCCTCCAAGCTGAACTCTGGCTGATGTGTCCTCACAAACAAACAGTTAACTGGACATTGCATTCACACAGGCTAATTTCCTGGAGGCAAATTTATTACTATGCTTATTTATTTTTGCACAAATAACAGAGATATAAAACAAAATATGTGGTGCAATGAGAAAACTCATATTGGTTTTTGTTGAAGCATTTATTAATGTTTGACTGTTTATGGAAAACACTAAATTGAGCTTTGCATTGAGCATGAATGCGCATGAATGTGCACGTTGGTGTGACTTCACGCCTGCGTGGGCATCATCCTCTTTGCAATATTGCTCCATAAACTAAACAGCTAATTTTCTTTTTAATTCATCCAAAAAGTCGACAGACAAAAATGTCGACACGTTCGAAATTGACAATTTTACAGGAAAAAGACTCTGCTGCTGTGCTTCAAAAGCAAGATTGATCTGAAATATCCGATTTGGTTCGGCCACGCTCAGGTCCCCACAATGTTAGCAATACCTGGACCACACACACCCTTAGCCACAAACACAAGCTCGGGGTGCTGCTGGATAGTTCACCGAGAAGTCAGAGAGTTCTGTTCCCGAGGCAGACAGGAAAAACAGAGGGGAAAGTACATTTTCTTTACCCCCACGCCCCCCATGCCCCCCCCCCACCTCCCCAACCCCCCCTTTACCCCTCGCCTCCTTCTCCCCCCGCCCTCAGCAGCACACCAGCACATGGCCTGGCTACCTCTCCTGTTTGTTGACCCTCCGGTTTATTTTCAGAGTGTGCTGGATTTAAAGCAGCATTTCTCCGAACACACATGTCCAGAGTTCACGCAGAAACAGGCCCACCTGGCACGCTCAGTTGGATGCGCCACACACACACACACACACACATCCACGGGCCTCAGACTGACACTGACTCAAGAGGGAGTACGCGAGGAATGACAGCAATGCTCAAACACTCATCTGACCGGGGTCACTCTTCTTTCTTAAAGCGGAATGTCAGTTATAACTGTGTTTATTTTATGCGGCCGGGGGAGGAACATCACTGTGAATCTCACCCTGGTGAGAGGATCGGCGCTGCCTTTTTGCGGGGATCCTTCACCCATCCACGCACATCGTTTCGCCTCTTGTGCCTGAAAGATTGAATCGCTGAACAGCGATGAGCGCCGAAACTCTGCGGCTCACGCCATTTGTCTCCCAGCAGGAACTCTTGACAGCCCAAGATTCGTAAACAAGAGCGTAATCGGCTCTTTATTTCCGTCCAAAATCATCAGGTCTCACCGACGTGAAGCACGAACAGAGACGATCGTCCACGCCAGTGTTTATTCGCCGGATAATTTGGGTTTTTCCGAGTCCTTGCTGGAGATAAAATAAACAGCTTCAAGGGCTGGGAGGAGATAAATTGATTGGAGTTTTGACCATGAGGTGAAGAGAAAAATCTGTCAGTAAGTGGGCTGTCCTTGTGCACACATTTCAAGCCCCACATTGTCGAGTATTTGTGTACACGATGTTCAACTTGCGCGACGATTTGCTCGGTTCCACATGTCAGTTCGGATCTGCTCCGCCGCTGCTGTTCTGCGGTGAATTTAAAGAGGCCTGCGTTTCCTCGAACATGTGTCTGGGTCGCTGTTAAAAGTCAGACATTCTGAGTGACACCAGAAATATTTTTAGACCCCGTCTTGGCAACTGAAGCAGGAAGAGACATCACCATGTGTGGGTTTATTCTAAAGCCTGCTTTTCCCCTACAAGCCAGAAATTTTCCCACACACTGGAAAATGGAGGAAATAACACTTAATTATTCAGCATGTTTTTTTGTATTTGTTTGTGTTTATAGCTTTTCAGCTTAAGTGTTGTTTTGTTTGTGTGTCTGTCCAAGTGTTTATTTGTGTGCTCGGCAAGTATGTGGCCGTCAAGCAGGACTCACAGTGAAGGGAGACGCACGTCCCTGAATTCAGTAAGAGGGGCAGTTTGGAGAGTTTCTGGCAGGCAGCGATTTAAAGTAATCCTGGATATTTTCAAAACATATAGTAATGACTTATTTCCTGAGGATTCAAAAAATGAATTCAATCGGATTTGGAGGAAATTACGTAAGGACACGAAAGCAAACTTTGCATAACTCTGCAACTTCGTCTTTTTTTTCTTGTCTTTGGCACTGAATCATTCTGACTACCGTCAGTCATTAAAGCTCCAAAGACGGCTGTGGAACCCCTTCTTAATTGGTCAATTTGTCAAAACATCACAGTGAAGCCACACACAAGTTGAAAGAACTGTCATAATGCCATTGGAACCTTCAAAATAAAAGCATTTGGCTGTTTCCCAAGTCTTTTCTGGAGAGCAGAAAGGGTTCAGTTCTTTTATATTGGAAAGGACAATTTTTGTTTTGATGACGTCTGTGCAGGTAAATCTTCGACCCCCTAGCTGAACTCCCAGAGATCCACAGGTTTTGACAATATCTTTTTTCCGTCCATTTGGTGCATCGAGAGTGAAAGAATCATGTAAGTAATTCGATCTCTTCCTTCAAAGATGTAAAAAAAAAATCCCCAAAATTGCCCCCCCCCCTTCATAACGACCTCATCACTCTCCATCCAGCCTTTTCCTGCCTCTGCACGTGTCCCTCTGTGCTGCTGCTGCTGCCGCTGCCTGGATCTTCGCAGGATGTGAGCGGGAGCACACGTGTCTGTGGGGTCCATCAGGAGGATGGCGGGACCTGCCGGGCAAAGTATAGAGGAAATTCCACAGGCTCACATGGAGCCGGAGAACCCACTGTTAACACCAAGGGGGGAATACTCCAACGCACTGAACACTGGGGGGGGGGGGGCACCACGTGGGTGGGTAAAGGAAGAGACAATTCAAGCCGACTGCGAAGTTTAAAAAGGACATGAACAAAAGCGAGAGCAGCAAGATGTGAGATTAGAAAAAAAAAAGGGACAGGGCCAGAAAACAGGATGAGAGCAGAGGAAGAGGAGATGAAGACAGTGACATGCAGGGACCTCCAGGGACAGACAATCGGTGGACAGTCCAGTTTACATTAGCTCATTCGTTAGCCATCCTCTGCTTGTTTGAAGGCTTCTGTGCAATGTTATGCGGTGGAAAGAGCACGTACCGCGGACTGCGATCCGTCCATCTGTGATGTGTTGACGTACGGCTCGTCATGTGTCACTTTTAAAGACGGCTTTAAATTAACGAAGAGCATCCGACCCATGAGAAGAAGAGCAGCCAAATAAACTGCAACAAGTTGCTGCAGTTTGCATCACAAAAATCCGTGAAAACTGCTCAATTTCTGGGTATCTGAGTACATCAGAGCACTAAATTACAAAAAAAAAAAGTCTTTATCTTTTTGCCAGATAATCTTCTCTACACGCGATCAGACCAAATGCTTTTTCTCTGTTGCTGCATTCAGGTCCTGCTGGGAGGATTCATTAGTAAAATAATTGTTTCTTTGCATTTGATTGTTTTGTTTTCTGCAGGCAGCTACTTCCATCCGAGCACCCCGACGGAAAAAAGCTTCCAACACAGCGAAGTGAAATGCCATTAACAACTCCGGTAGAGATAATGAACACAAACATTTTGAAAAGATGATTGTTGACAGTGAGAGTCCAGGCACGAAATTGAATGTTTCGCTATCAAGCACTGGCTCACTGATGTGGTGGGTTGTACTCCCACCTCACAGCTTGGAGGTCGTGGGTTCAAACCCAGATGGGGCCTTTCTGTGTGGGCTTGGTTGTTGTGGATGACTTGGTTCCCTCATAGTGCAAAAACATGCACAATGGCATTTAGTGGCTCTAAATTGGGTGTGGTTCTTTCTATATCTCTCTGTTCCCCTGAAAAATGTTAAATCCTAAGCAGGTTTAAGAGGCCCAACAGGACGGTACAGCCTGTCCCATCGCTGACAAACAGATTATAGTTTTGTTTCTTGCAGAAAATTAGCTCGAAAATCAAGCATCGATTCAATAATTGCAGATCTTTCTCTCTGTTGTGAATATTATCGATGGAGTTTCTCTCGAATGCCGCACCAACCATCCCAAAAAAATTACCCTCGAAGGCCAATATGTGGCCTGTAAGGCAAAACCCGGAGCTTGCACAGCCCATAATTTCCCTCGCAGCTGCTCATAAAGGATATTACTCTGAGCTTATGATGGAGGCTGAGAGTAAATCAGGTGAACGCAACGTTTTAATCGCTTCCCCCGAGGACACTATTCAAAGACAGTTTTCAGCGAAGAAAAGGGAAGCTGAAGCCTCCAAGATTGGAAACATTAAAAAACAGTTAATTTGAAAATGAACATTTATTGAAGCTCGAACTTTTTGTTTTTTAATCTGAAAAGCGGTGGCAACAATTATGCCGATTAAAGGCAGACGACACAAAGCCCCAGCCGCAAATTCAATGCATAGAGCAGATAGCGGTTCGAAACAGCAACACAGTTCCAATAGGGCAAAAAAGCTAAATATTAATGTTTTGCAATGTAGAGAACGGAGCTATGACTTTGAGTAATGCTCTCTGTACAGTCAATCTTTTGTGTAATAAACTCTTGCCCCCCTGCAGCCTTGAAAGGAGGCTGTTAAAAGTTTGCAGTTTCCCTGCAAACAGCGAACACCAGCTTGAATTCATTCTGTTAAACTGGATTCCTATGGTGACAAGCTTTCATGGTGGGGGAAAAAAAAAGCCTCCAACAAGAATCAAAAAGCCCACAGGAATTTCCCAAACATATTGTATAATCTCTGTTTTCTTCTGTCCATCGGCGCCGTGAGATCTGTTTCTGTTATCTTAAAGAAAGCCAGAAGCTGATGCGTGCGCTCGGCATGTGCGCTTTTGATGCCCCGCTCGCCAGAAAGCATCACGGAAGATCATTTGGCGATGATCTCAAAATGAGCCCGAGAGGATAAACCCTGATAGATCTCTTTGTCAAGTGGCTGCGAGACCTCGATGGTGACCTCAAAAGTGACTTTCATGGGGGGGGGTCACAGATTCCCTCATGTTACCCCTTCACGATGGGCGATAAACCAAAGGCCCCTGGGTGAGTCATGGGGAGGACGCAGCGCCGATGTTAGAGGTCACAGTATATCACGTGGCCCATGAATCGAGGCGAGCGGCTTGCTCAGCGAGGTCAAGGTCAGAAGTTAACCCGTGATGCCATCCAGAAGGAGCAGAGGCTCCAGCAAAGACGGACAATAAGCAGCAGACTTGCTGCGTCTCCGGCGCTTATATAACAGTGCGTCATCATGTAAATTTTGCCCACATTTCCAATTACTTATCTGCAAGCTGAGTAGATCCCACATTTCTCCCGCCGCGTTCTTCCCCGGCTAATAAAATGATGAATTAGTTTCCCTCCGGTTCTTTGGCGAGTGTGAGGTGAAACATGCGGCCCAAGTGAAGGCTGAAAAATAAACAGGCATTATCGAGCGCTGGTGAATAAAAAAGTACCCAGAAGTCAAAGCCCTTAAAGTCGGTTATATAAGCCTTCAAAATCTTCTGAGTCTGCCCAGCTTGATGCGTTTAGAGCTCATGATTGCTTTCAGTTGTACGGCCTTACTGAGGGAGTACGGCGAAACAGAGACCTTCACATTTTCGCCTCCTCGCTAAAGTCCGTCCTCGCTGAATTAGGAAAACTCTCACAACACGCATCGGTGGGATGGTCGAGAAGAGAACAGACCCCCCCTTCCTCCTCCTCCACCTCCTCCTCCTCCTCCTCCAAAAAAACGGCTTGGGGTTGATGGCAGTGTTGAGGAATGTCAGCATCTGCGTTGGGGATATTTTCTGTTTTATGGCTGCTTTTTCGCAGAAATGCCAGTGAGGGCTGTGGTGGGAGCACACAAGCTGGGATGCAGTCCCAGCCTCTCTCTACCTCATGTCCGTCCACGTGGGGGGGAGGCACGGCACCGAACCGGGCATCATTTCCAAATCGACCGCAACTCTATGAAAAGATTCTGCGAGATCGTGTCGTCGTTGTGTTTCTTTCCAGTAATCGTGTTTAGAATTCGTCGCTTGTTTGTGAGTTCTGCTCTTATGACGGGATGTAGAGCATCGAGTTACACCGAATATTTCCACGGCAGAAGTCGTGTTTTTCTTCCAAATAAGAAGTCGAAAGGATATTATTTCATGGCACAACACTGGTGGTGTAATTGCTTTGCAAGCAAACTTCACTGATCCAAAGGGATTGACAGCAGAGGGGGGATGATGTGGTGAGACACAGAGGCCCGACAGATAAAAATAATCTCTCTGAATTATGGCGAGAGGCTGAATTTTTTCCTCGGCGAGGCCCGTCTGCTGCCTGCTGACGTGGGCTGCAGTTATGGGCTGGACTGAGCCGCGTTTCACAGTCAGGTCTCCCCGGTGGACTGGATGTTCTCCTCTGTAAAGAGAGAGAGAGAGAGAGAGAGAGAGAGAGAGAGAGAGAGGAGGGGAAAAAAAGAAAAGAAGGATGACGGATGAGAGAGGAAGGTGTGTGTGGCAGATGTGCAGGGTTACGGATTGACAGGATGTTTATCAGGAATGCTGCGGGGTGACCCCCCCGGTCCCCCAGAGTCCGTTCACAACAGACCGGCGATAATGTGGTTAGAGTACAGTCTGGGGGCCTCCAACTCTCCCTGTCTGTCAGTCTGGAGTGAGTTCAGGTAAATGACAGTACACTGCAGAAAATTATGGGTTTTTTTATACTTTATATGATACGAAAAAAAGTAAACGATGACAAAATTGGTTTCCAGGACTGACAAAACAACACAAAACAAAACTACAAAACAAACAAATCTTTAGTCTTGGCCAAATGAAACAGCTAACATTGTCCTGAGTTAATTGAGCAATCAGGGTCACTTGAAAACTGCACATAATCAGTAAGGTTTTACACGATTGGAATAATGCAGCTAGTCAGGCTTTAGAGCAATTGCGCTGATTTGAACCTAACTTTAAGGTTTACGTTTACAAACTTTGACGTCAGAGTCCAGTTTTAAATCAGTAGGCATAAAGTTTCATAGGTTTTACCTCTTTTTTTTATTGAGAAAGCAGACGGTCCAAATTCCTGCACATGGGAAACAACACAATCCCTATTGTTGGAAACATTTGTGGTTGCTCGACTTGACAGACCACTGCTCCAGGAGGAAAGAGGTGAAACATGGTAGTTTAAACATAAAAAAAAACAGTCTAACATTACATGGAATAAGAAAGTCAGCTGTCAGGGTTTCCATAAAACATAAGAAACAGACTGTAAAAGAGTAAACTGTTTTTTTCCTAAAATAACTTGAAAAACGCTTCCATCTTTTGTGCGAATGACTTTTTGAGTAAAAACACTGAAAACACGGAGGAAATCCTTCTTTGCGTGTCACTCGATTATTAACTCGGACATACAGGACTTCACTTTTGTTTGCGAGGGGGGAGGAAGGGGGCCTGAAGGAGGAGGAGGAGGAGGAGGAGGAGACCGAGGAGAATCGGGGGGGTTTCTCCGCTTGTTCCCTCCTCCTTGACCGGCCCCCTTTCCATTCCCATAGATCGTATTACTGGAGACTCCAGCTCCGAGACATCTGCTCCGCTTCTAACAACGGAGCGCGTCCCCGCGTCTCCTGCGACCGATCCCGTGTCCCGTTGTGCCCCCGCCTCCTCCTGCCCTCTCTTCCCCCCCTCCCCCGGAGCACTAAGCCCTCTCGCTCCGTTATTTGTGTGATCGCGGTGATCAGGAGGAGCCACCTTGCATGTGCCCTCCACGTTTCGGGGCTTGTAGTTTCACCCTGCTGCCTCGCTCCCTCGCTCCCTCCCTCCCTCGCTCCCTCCCTCCTGTGCCACGGAGCGGCGGCGGAGCGCAGCGGCTGCCCCCGGTGCCATCGAGCAGCACATTTCTTTTTGTCTGTGCGCTCCGCGGGCTGCTGGTTGTGGGGCAGTGCGGCTTCGCATCCTCTCCTGCTCCCGGCTCCGTTTGTTACACAGGAGGACAACGAAGGGCGGATGGACAAAACAAAGACATCCACGTCCGATGTGTGAACGCGCCTCCTCTGTGGGATCTCTAGTGTGATTTTTCTTCTTTTTTTTTTTTTTTGGTGTTTCTTTTGTGCGCTTTTTTTTGTTTGTTTTGTGCACCATGGAGTCGGTGGAGAAAGAGTGTGGAGCGCTGGGTGGATTATTCCAGGCCATTGTGAACGACATGAAGGTAACACGCGTGGAAATGAAAGTGTACCGCGGGGCTTCATGCGAGCTTTGTGGCTGTTCGCTTGCTGATCACTCGCATATTTTTACTGCCTTTGTCTCTTTCGCCGGGTCCTCCCCCCACTTGAAACACGGCTGCGGGACAAATTGAGATCTGATACATGTTTCCCTTTGTGCCATTTGCATAATGTGCAGCAGGTCTGTCAGAGCTGCGCTCGCGTTCAACAACAGCCGAGTGTCAATGGGAGCCTTTAAAAACTCGCTTTGCATGGATCTGTTAGCAGGAGTACAAACAGTTTATCAGCCTTATACTTTGTGGCTTTGTGTTTTTTTGGCCCACGAGGTCAAGACCTGAAGCTGAACAGTAACAATACTGGTGGAACCAGGGAAAACTGTGAGGTTAAAAGAGGGGGAACAGAAGAGGAAGATGTGCAGTCATCACTGAGCAAATGTGATTGTTCCCATTTGACCTCAAGCAACTGTTCCCTCGCTGTCCCAGCCGGCAAGGTTTTGAAGATAAAGTGTCAACAATAGAAGGATGCTGGGAAAGAAACAAATGGCTCCATCACCTCAACCTCTGGAGCCGAAACGGACGGGAAAGCTTATTGATTGTTGATGTTTGGCCTTGTGGCAGTAAATAACCACTTTCACAGCACGTTGGGCTCTTTCTCGTTTGGTTTCGAGGCCTCACTGAATAAAAACAGCTGCTGGACCAAACTTTGTTTCGACAAAGTTCTTTTCAGGATTGTTTCTCACCATTTCTTCAGCATGAACGCTATCATTTATTGCATCCATGCAAGTGTTTGTATTTTGTGTCTGTGTTGGGGGGGGGGAGGGGTGGAGTCAAGGAAGTTGAACCGGGTGGTCTGTTGTTGTTCATGACAACAGATGGAAAGTGTGAATGTAGTCATCCTGCCAGGAGGCAGCACCCTGTCTTCTCATTGTCGCCAGGCTCACAAAGTGTTAATAACGGAGAGCAAGTCAAGCATCGCCCAACACTTTCAGCCCAACAGACTCTTTATTGATCTCTGGCTCACGGGGCCACGTTGCCTTCGGACAGACTATTTATGGGCCCCCCGTCACTGGCCGGGCTCCGATGGAATCGGCTCTCAGCTATTGGCAGCGCTGGTTTTCATTTCATATATTTGCCCCCTTTGTGTTGGGCGGTCTCGCTCCCGGACCGGAGAGGAAGACAGGGGCTCTTGGAAAAGAGGCGGCCTGTGTATTGATAAGCAGCGCTGATGAATGAGGCCGGAGCCCTTAGTCAGCACAGTATCAGTGTCCACTGTCTGAGACAGACATCTGACCTCATTTCTGCCGCCTGGCTGGGCCGGACTAACTTTAACCCCACCAACCCCCCACCCCTACCCTCCCGGGAGCAACACAGTAACATAGCTTTCCTGTGCTGATCCCTCTAATCGTGAACAATATCGCAGCGCAGTGTATACTTATACCCCCATTGTATACAGAGGGCGCAGTGAAAGAACTAACACAGTCTTTCCTCTCGTCCTGTGTTGATACGAGCTGCACCTGTTGGTTATATAACTGTCTGATGCAGGAAGCGAGATTGAAGAGGAGGAGGTGGCAGAACAGTGGGCAGAGGAGAGGAGTGGAGAGCCGTGATTCAGCTGGATTACATCGGGAATTACATCAGCAATCAGATCAGATCTCGGTGCCACAGCGATGGGGTGGGGGCAGGGGCGGGGGTGTCATTTCAAGCCCCTGCGTGTGTGTGGGAAAGCAACCACCTTTGAAAATGTCCTTGAGGAACGCCGCCAAGCAGCGCCAAGGATAACGCGTTTTGACCTCACTCTCCCACTGAATGGCGAGGCGCGAGAGGAAAAGCCCCCCCCCCCTTTCTCGCCACACTTCCGTCTTTTCATCCATCCATCGCCTCCCTCGATGCTGCCGAGTGCCCCTCCCATGGCTCTCTGCGCGTCGCCCCCTTGGCCTGCTTCTGCGCCCTCCTCGCTCAGCTGTCTTGGCAGCGCATCCCCGCTGCCCCCGGGAGTCGCTGGTCACACAAGCTAATTAGACACCTGTTGAAGTCAAGTGCGAAACGGTGGCGGCGGCGGCGGCTCGGAAGAACCTCCCAAACGGTTTCAGTTTTTGGAGACGACGGCTCTTACAGCGCTCGCTGTGACCAAAGATTAATCTGAGGGGCGCCTGGGAGTTAAACGCTGTCGTTGCCAGAACGGAGGTTAAACCAGAAGTGATGAAGAGCAAGACTCTCTCCAGATTGCATGGCGACTATATATAGTCGGGACGCGTAACCCCCTTTTGGCTCGCCTCCATCAGAGAGGCACATAGAGGTTATGCCCTTCCTCTTCTTACTCCAGGGCTCAAAGCTTTTGCTCTAAT
This sequence comes from Malacoctenus gilli, assembly GCA_032164315.1. NCBI lineage: Eukaryota > Metazoa > Chordata > Actinopteri > Blenniiformes > Labrisomidae > Malacoctenus > Malacoctenus gilli. The sequence continues at coordinate 17,171,714 of JASSRZ010000080.1, forward strand.
GGGATCTAGCCTTGAATGTGCGTTATGTTTGGCTTCTGAACTCGGAGCTCAAGGCTCCGTGTGATGATCTCGGGGTAAATCCAATCCAGACTTTTCAAAGACGAGCCCGCGCTACCTGCCCCCACCCCCCCACCCGTTCACATAAACAGTCCTGATATGGGAGCTTCCGCTGTTCAGGCTCGTGCAGGAACCTTCGCGCGCACGTGACCGGGCGCATATCAGAGGGCAGCACTTAGGCTGATTGATGAGAAAATGACTTAGGTCTGCTTAAAGAAAAGTGTTGACCTTTTCAAAGACGAGTCAGAGCACGATGCTAATACGCTAACGTTTTACCTGAGGGTGAAACAAACAAGCTCTCTCCGAATTTCGTTTATTATTTGTTTATGAACTGGGAAAAAAAGGTATTTAAGTAATCCCGCGCTCTTCATTGAGTGCCTGTTAAAGCGCTCATGCTACCCAAAGAAGTCCTTGGCGAGATATTTATTTGACTCCATTGTTTTCTTTCTGCTTATCAGAGCTCGTACCCAGTGTGGGAAGACTTCAGTGCCAAGGCCACAAAACTGCACTCTCAACTCAGGTGAGAAGTTGCGCTTGTGAAACCGGGAGCGCTCCTGATAAAATCACCCCGTGCAACGTTTGCAGAATGAACATGTGCCGCTTTGTTTACAGGACCACGATGCTGGCAGCGGTGGCCTTTCTAGATGCCTTTCAGAAGGTGGCGGACATGGCCACAAACTCCAGAGGTAAGGGCGGCGTTTTTAGGTCATCTCAGGGTAACTCGTTCTGAAGCAGAGATCCAGAAATAACGAGATTCGAAACCTTTTGAGAGTTCATTGATTGGTTGTCCTCAGCACACTGATTATTTTGTCCGTCTTCAATTTTTCTACTCCTCCTTGTTTTCGAGGCACCGTAATGTGACGTGTCGTGCTGTTTAACACTCAAAAGGGGAACCAGTATTGCTGCAGCATTGAATCTGCAGAAAAGAACCTGGTGTTCCGTCAACAAACCAGTGTTTCAACTTGATTTTGGGGGTTGTGAGTGTCCCAGGCCTTCTCTGCAAAGAGATTAAAACAATATCTTCTTCAGAAAGTTTTCCTGTTATTGAAACAACTGAAAACACATTTATCGATACTTGCATATGCTGGGCCTTTAAGTGACACCAGAACACCAAGGATGGAAGAGAAGACAAGCTGCATGTGCATTCAAACTCACAATTAGCCTTCAAGTTAACGGAACGGCTGGTACACACAGAAAAACACAAAGGAGCGTGTTTTGAACTTGTTCCCTGTTGGACTCGGGGTTTTAAAAGGAGCAGTTCAGACTTCTTGTGATTTCTGTGTGAATAAATGATCACTACGGAGGAAGAAAACATGTCTCAGTGAAGAAAAAGACCTCCGAAAGGATAGAAAGAGCTCATCTGAAAAAGTTTGCTGGGAACGCTCCCCACAACACTCCCAGCAGCCTCTCATGACACCATTCTGCCACATTATGAAAGTAGGGGGGGGGGGGCTTTTTGGGGCGAGAGGCGGAGGGTGTGCGTGGGGTGAGGCGGGTGGGGGGGGGGGGGGTGGGGAGGCCACAAAGAAATTAAAATCAGAGCTTATTGTTTCTTTGGTCTTAATGAGGTCTGCTGATCTGCTTTGTCACCCCGCGAGCAGCAGCAGCAGACATGCGGGCCGGAGAGGCAGCTGATTAACACAGATTTCCTTTGCAGTCGGTCGTCGAGAGCAGTATGTAGGTCAAAAAAATCCCGCAAACTCCGGGAGGAGCGTGCGAAGGCTCCTGAAGCGCGCGCGCGCACACACACACACACAAGCGTAAAAGCTTGCTTGTACACACACAAGCGCGCGCGCACACACACACACACACACATGCTAATATTCACAGGGTGACAGCTGGTAGCCGGTCACCTGACCTCGCAGGTCACATACCAGCATGCTTTCAAGCGGTCTGCGCTCGCGCTGCCCCTCGCTGACCACTTACTGCTGGAGAAAATGAAGGGGTATTTTCTCTGGCCGTGTTCGCACGTTGTCACGAGTTTAACTTCCGCCGACGCTCCAGCGAGAGTGGAGTTTATAACCGCGGCGATACATCAAGCCACCTTAAACGATTCCCGATGTGAGCGCACATGCGCGCTGCATGATAAAGCAAAAGGTAGAGCAGGGTCAGGCTGCCGGCTGTGAGCAGTTGGCAGCCCGCGCCAATAAAAAAGAGGGGTATAGACCGTGGCAGGGCGAGACTTCAAAGGAGGAGTGCAGTAAAAGAGGGGGGAAAGAGCAGAATGATGGATGCACCGAAGAGAGATGAGAGGGAGATGAGAGAGAAGGGGCGAATTGAGTTTTGCTACTATAGACGCGTAAAATCCCTGTAAGTGTGTCACTCATACACCCACTCGCTCTTCTGCTTCTCTGCCAGGGACATTAACTTCAGGATTAATGTCATCCGTCTCAGGCCACAGACTGTATGAGCGATGAGAGCGCTCTGCAATTAAAGAGGAACTAATGAAACGCGGTTCAGGGCGGCGCGTTTGATGGACAGAAAAATTAGGCGATCTCGGCTTTCTGCTGTCAATTCCATCAGCTCAAACCGTCCCGTCGGAAGACTGACACAATTCCGAAAAATAAATGCCGCTTCAGAAGCTGAGATAATAGAACGATTTTTGTCCCATCAGAATAACACAAGGTAGAAGTGGGACAGTTTTTAGATGGTGACGAAGCATCATTATAATACAACGCGCAGGAATCACCCCCCCACCCTTTCAGTTATTGTCCTCTTTTTTGGAGATTTTAATCTTGGTCTCTTTAGATACATAGTGCAAAAAATGCACGCAAATACACAAAATACAAAAAAAAAAATCATTAGAAATTGACTGGTAATTTTAAACCTTTTTTCCAATAAGATGAGTGAAAATTCTAATTTCAATGCAAACTGTTTGACGTCAGCTTGCAATTTTCGACACAAATTGAATTTTTGTTGCTTTTTTCATTTTTGATAAGCTGTTTTTTATTCTCTATCAGGTTAGTTTTTCAGCTGGCTTGAAAATTTCACTTTAGACTTTTTGAATTTTGTATAAACATGTGAGCAGCCCAGAGGATCAACCCCCTCCTAAAGATTGAATGAACCACAACGCAGGTTTCTCAGTAGTTTTCCTCTGAATTATTGCTTCAGCCTCCACTGTCATTAAACATGCAAAAATCCTTTCAATCGGCTGTTTTTTAGAGACAAGAGCCGCTCGCAAGTCACCATGGCAACGCGGTGATTGAGGATGCTGACCATATCCAGAGTACCTGCTGCAACAGTGATGTTTTTTTTCCATGTGTGTTCAACCCGATCCTCCGCAGTGTGTTGCAACAGAAAATGGAAGAAAAAGAATCGAGCTTTATCTTAGATTAAGATATTTGCTGTCATTTATTTTTGGTCTCCTTTTGACCAAACATGACAAAAGAAAGCAGAGTGAAACAATGGTGATTAAGGGTTACGTTTTCACTCTAATTATCCCTACAAGGCTCAGTGCAATTTTACTGTGCGCTCGACCAGCTTGCCTTTTTAATTCCATTACTCCTGTGGGTGCTGTGTTCCTCTGCGTGCCTCCGAGGCCAAGCAATTAATTTGTCGGGAGGAATGTCGATATTTATCGGGGCTGGCGCGCGGTGATCAGGGTCACCTTTGAACTTTAGGCTCTCTGGACGTCCAGGCGGCCCGCTCGCTCCTGCCGCTGCCGTCGTCGTCCTCTGTTGACTTAAAATATATCAGAAACCAGATGTTCCATGTTCTCGCGCTGACTCGGGACTGTTCAGGAAGTGGAAAAATGGAGTTCTGTGATTACACTATTTTAGCGTCTTTATTTCCGTCTCTCCGGCTGCTTCTTTTCTCCCTCTCTTTCTGCGCGTCGCTCTGCACTGATCGCGTTCTGCCGAGCCGTATAGGGCTGATTGCACTACGGGGGGGGGGGGGGGGGCAGCGCCTGGGCCATTAACTTTTGGCCAACACC